>JABUQX010014137.1:40000-54843 GCA_015478945.1 Trachelipus rathkii
TATATTATATATATATATATATATATATATATATATTATATATATATATATGGTTTTACATCTGCTAATACTTTCATTCAGCTTTGGAATATGGAGAATCCTTTTATTCTCTCCTGCTGAGTTTCGAACCCGAAGTGTAGTTTGGTGGCAGTAATATGATATATATATATATATATATATATATATATATATATATATATATATATATATATATATATATATATATATATATATATATATATATATATATATATATATATATATATATATATATATATATATACAAACGTTGCTGCAAAAGGTTAGGGAGTGAGGGTTCATTGCTCAAGCTATATGATTTCATTGGTGAAACCTGTTTAAAAATTAAAGGTACGTCTTTAGCCATGGAATAACAGGTTTTTGAGATAATGGTGGTTGTTAAATAACTGACAAATTTGATTGTCTTGAAATTACTGAATCTAGGCAACATGTTTATGGGATTTTTATGTCACGTAGAAATACTGTTTCATGGGGATGAAGAGATTTAAGGAAGGTAGGGTAAATTTGAGAGATTACGAGAGAGACGGACAACCATTTGCGTGTGATTGGAGTTCGGAAACTGGTGGAGATAGACAGTAAAATTGGTATTGATGTTATAGCCATTGATGTTGGGATTTCACTTGATTCGATACATTTGATTTTAAATGAATATCTAGGTATCATAAATTCCAAAACCGGTACTCAAAAATCACTTTTTGCAGAGAAAATTTTTCCATGAGTTTTTTTGACCAGAATTGACACTGATGAGGAAAGTTTCATACAAGTTACAACCCATTGTTACTGGAGATCAAACCTATATTAATCAGCTTATTTTAGAGTACAGAATTCAATCAAAACAGTGACCCTTGAGTGACTTTCCAAGACATATCAAATTCAAGTTTGTGAGGATTTGGCTACAGTGATTTAATATGACAATGGAGCAATTTTAACTGACTTTCTTTCTTTCTTGAAGCATTTATTATGAAGCGGTACTGAAAAATTTGAAGAAGGCATTGGTAAATAAAAGCTGTGAAAAGTTGCATCGAGGAACTCTGCTCCACTATGATGATACACCAGCACATCCTTCTCGCATTGGTGCAGAAATTTTATGAGAAACTACAGCTATTACTCCCCTTACAGTCCTCAACATTCCTTTTCTGACTCTTCTTTCTCCCCAAATTTAAGAGAACATTTGATAAGAACAAGAATTCAAACGATAGAAGAACCCAAAATTGCTGTCATAACGCGGTCTACATTGATACAACTCGTAGAACGAAAAATCTTCAGAGAGGATAATGAAGATAGAAACACCGTCTTCAGAAGCGCTTTAACCTATATGGTGTATAAGTTATGGTAGCGATATAACAGCCTAAACTTTATATATTTTTTGTTAGTAAAGTCATTGTTCACTTTATTATAGATCATAATTTTTTTTGGACTTACTGCCTTCTTATATATATATATATATATATATATATATATATATAAATATAAGAGTATATATATATATATATATATATATATATATATATATATATATATTTATATAAAAAAAAATATATATAAACAAAATCAAATAAATATATATATTATTATTATTATTATTATTATTATATAGATATATATATATTATTATTATATATATATATTATATATATTATGGTTATTATTATTATATATATATATATATTACATATATATTATTATAAATATATATAGCATATTAGCATATACATATATATATATTTGTTATTATTATTATATTATATATATATTTATTATTATATTATTATTATTACATATATATATATTATTATTATTATATATATTATTATAAATTCTATATATATATATATATACATATATATTATATATATATACATATTATATTGTTATATATATAAATATATATATATATACATATATATTATTATACATACATACATATACATATATATATGATAGAAGATATATATATACATATATACATATTATTATATATATATATATATATATTATATTATATACATATATATATATATATATATATATATATATATATATATATTCAACAACATAGGCTTAGAAAAACCATATGGTTTTACTGTTTTTCCCTCTTAACTGTCATTGTTAAAAGTTCACTTTTACGTTATAAGTTTCGAGAAAACTGTAATAATCGTTTAATTTAGAAATTCAATCTAATTTCTTTATATATATATATATATATATATATATATATATATATATATATATGTTACATATTAGATATATATTAGTAAAGCATATATATATATATATATATATATATATATATATATATATATAGTTATATATATATATATATATATATATATATATATATATATATATATATATATATATATATATATATATATATATATATATATATTTATATTGGTTATTATATATATTATTTATTATAACAGGTTATTATTATTATTATTATATATATATATTATTATTATTATTATTATATATTATTATATATACATATATATTATTTATGCTGAATATATATAATTAAATAAAGAAGAGTTGAAGATAGATTATTGTTATTATGCTATTCTGGGTCCTTATTATTATTATTATTATAATTTTTATTTTTAATCATTATTATTATATTATTATTATTATTGTATATTATATATATATTATATCTTATATATATATATATATATATATATATATATATATATATTTATATACATATATATATACATATATATATATTATATATACATATATATATATATATTATGTTATATATATTATATATATATTATATAGAGATATTGGGTTATGAGATAGAATTATTATTATGTGTATTCTGAATACATAAAAATGTCTTTTTATATATATATATATATATATATATATATATATATATATATATATATATATATATATATATATATATATATATATATATATATATATATATATACCGAAATAAATAAATATTTTTATGTACTAATTATTAAAAATTTAGAGCTTATTAATATTTGAATAAATTAGTTTTAAATTAATTTAAAATTAGCATATTAAGTTTTAAAAATATTGCAGATATAAATTTTAATTTAATTGTATTAAATTTTTTAAAATAAATTTAAAAAATAATTTATTTACGGTATTTTTTATTATATTTTCTCAGATAGTGTCCGTTAATTTCAGTCATTTTGAGAGGTTCAATTATTTTATTTTTATTATTATTATTATTATTATTATTATTATTATTATTATTATTATTATTATTATTATTATTATTATTATTATTATTATTATTATTATTATTATTATTATTATTATTATTATTATTATTATTACTTCATCAGATATTAATTCAATAATATTATTATTATTATTATTATTATTATTATTATTATTCTTAGTATTATTATTATTATAACATCATCAGATCTTAATAAACTAAATATTCTCAAGTTATTTTATTAGTATATTTTATACATTGTTATTAAGATACATAGTATTATTTCACTAAACATTGTTCTATTATTATTATTATTATATTATTATTATTATTATATTACTCCTTAATATAATTAAATTAACCAAAACACTCTTCACAAGAGAATCACCAACAAAGTATTATATATATATATATATATATATATAGCAGCAGTTATATATATATATTACAGAGTTGAAGAGTTATTATATATATATATATATATATATATATATATATATATATATATATATAGACATATATATAAATATATATATATATATATATATAATATATATATATATATATATATATATATATATATATTATATATATATATATATATATATATATATATATATATATATATATTATATATATATAATACATAATAATAAATAATAATAAATTAATAATTTTAATTTAAATTAGAAAAATAATAATAATAATACACACACACACACACACACACACACACACACACATACACACACAATAATAATAATATATACTCAATCATATTTATGATCAAAAATTAAAATTGCTTTTGAAATCAACCTGCCTTTCATCAATATTTCCTCACTTTATTTCTACTGAAGCGGAAACTAAAATCGAGTGAAAATAGGTAATAAAATACTTAAATATATTTATTTTAAATTAGAAAAATAAATAATCTTTATCATTTTAATACTCATATATTCATATATAAACAACAAATCAGTTATTTTTCACTTTTTTATATAATAATAATAATAATTTTCACCTTAATATTATACCATTTAGTTTATATATATATTATATTTTGCACGTTTTCCTGTTACGGATGAGTTGATATTTTCTATACGAATTATAAATGTAAGTCAAAATGTGTTTGATTACTTCATTCAATAGGATAAGTATAAAAAAATTAAACAAATGTTATCAAAATAGTATTGAATTTAAAGGAAATATAGGTAGATAGGTAATTTTAGTCTTTAATGACTTATTTCGTATACTAAGTACGTTAAAATATATATAACATTAAAATGAAATATATTACATAAAATAAAACTATATTACATAATTAAACATGGTTAACACAAAATTATTTCCCACAATGTTATCTTAAACTTTAAGGGATAGTGTATTTTTGCACAAATTTTATTTTCGCTTTGAGAGCATCCAAATCATTATCAAATAAATTAACAACCCAATATTTAGTTACAAATGTTTCTTGAGTTTTCCCACAATACCCTTTTATAATATTATATTCTTATCCACAAAGTAACATGATTTACTAAATAATCTAAATACAATGCATAATTTCAAGTAATTTAAATAATGATCGAATATGAGCCATTCCAATGAATTACAAATAAGTAATTGTTACTCCTGCTCGAAATTCCATGAACTTTTTTATATCATTGTGAACACTAACTTCAAACTGTCTGTAAACCTGACTAATATTATAATATATTCGTCCATAAATTAGCTCCATACAATGACATATAGTATAATTTCAACAACAAGAGAACAATGTCCTATCTTATGGAGCCAAATCTTCTTAAATTGTCTTATAAATTTATCTCTAGCTCGTTAAAATCAGAATTTTTCTTCTAAAATTTTATTCAAAATATATCAAGATATTTTCGTTTTCACAGAACATTTTAGACAGGCCATGAGAAATCCTCATTTAAACTAATTCATCCCCTATTTTAAGTTGAATGTTACACTTTTCTTTTACACTTTTATTTACACTTTACTTTCAAGGCATGAATCTTCTATATCACATTTCTGGCTATATCTAAACTTTTATAGTCTTCTATGAGGGAAGCAAACAAAACCAGGCATCACTGCGTACACAACAATATGTATTACATGCTCATACCTAATCTACGCACCTATTTATTGCTTTACCAATGCTTATAAGGGTTCACCCTATATATACAAAAGAGTAAACGTGACAAAATTCTTCCTTTTCAAACATCATTTTTTATCTTTCATTTATTTGACGAACTATTTTTAACTTAAGATAAGCAAACTGATTGTTGTAAATATGTACTAAAATATTATACAATATATCAGGAAATTGCAAATTATCCAATTTCTTAAATAAAATATCATGATTGACTCTATCCAATGCCTTCGAAAGGTCTAAGAATGCCGTTTATATGGTTGAACCTTCCTCGATGTATTCTGCAATAGTTTCCTTACTAAAGATCGTGCCACTGGTGGTAATTATTGCCTTCTAAATCCATGTTGGTATCATCCAGAATGACATGAAAGATAGATAGATAGATAGATAGATAGACAGCATAGATAGATAGTAAATAGTATAGTAGATAGGATAGCATAGAATAGATAGATAGATAAAAATCTATATACTTAAATAGATAGATAGATAGATAAGATAGAATAGATAGATAGACATATATTCAGGAAATTGCAAATTATCCAATTCTAATAAAAATATCATGATTGGACTCTATCCAATGCCTTCGAAAGTCTAAGAATGCTCGTTTATAGGTGAACCTTCCTCGATGTATTTCTGCCAATAGTTTTCCTTCTAAAATCGTGGCCCACTTTGAGTTAATTGCTTCTAAATCCATGTTGGTTATTATCCAGAATGACATAGATAGATAGATAGATAGATAGATAGATAGATAGATAGATAGATAGATAGATAGATAGATAGATAGATAGATAGATAGATAGATAGATAGATAGATAGATAGATAGATAGATAGATAGAAAAGGAAAATTAGAAAACGATAGACCAAGATAAAAAAAATGTGACAGATTTTTTTTAAAACTGAAAAATATTGTTTTAAAATTGTGTCAAAATAAAATAAAATATAACTTGCGGTGAACATTAGTGTAACTCTTATTTACTCTTGGTGAAAATTGTCTAATGACTGTTGTTTATATTTTTTTTGCGCTACCTCCCTGTTTGGTTCCATTTAATGATAAAATATTCTGTTTTAGATTGCAGTTCAATCTAACAAAGGGAAAAGATACCCTTTGGACTTTAAAAATCATAAAATCACAGAAAAAAATCAAAGATATTTGTTTTTTTCAAGCGAAATTCAAATTACATGCATTGCTTCAACGATAACAACAAGTATTATAAAAAAGAATACAAAACTAACTGATTCGTATCCCAGAGTGACGTCAACCCGTCAGCGAATAAGAGAGCGCAGTTAACCACCCCTGCAGCTTTCGAAAAAGGGACAGAAACGGCAGATTTTCGTCTCAAGGACAACAGTTTTCCCTCGGAATTCGGACGAGGGACAACACGTTTTCATGACACATTGTCATCTGTTTGTTTACGTAGGAAAATATATTTATTCGGGTATAACTCACAAGATAAAACTGGATGTAAATTGTCATCAAATAAGCAAGTGTTAAGTGTATTATTTTTCAATCCTTGTGTGGTGAAGTAAACTTTATGTGAAAGTGTCAAACTAGCTCTGCAGGAAGGGATGTTTACTGGGAAAAAGCACGAATTGCAACGCAGGAGATAAGAAACTTCATCCCAAAATTAGAAGCTTTGTACAAAGAAGGGAGACAAATACAAAACACCCTGTAAGATTATCGGAAGCTCATAAGAAAAGGAAACAGATTTTTAAATGAGAAAAGATGCGAAGTGATAGTGAACATGAACTATTACGTAAGTAATGTATTGCAAAAAATCCAATAATTCATTACTGATATATTTTGCACATCAATGCTGTTTTATTTGATGTCGAATAACTGAATTCCTTTCTTTTTTTTTTACAGAACAAATTGACGAATTGATGTCGTTTTAATCCCAAGCAGCAGTTTAGAATCAGATTCCATTGTAGTACCAGTTTCTGGAAAATCCACTGATAATATTATGCTAGAACATCCATTCTCACAAGATATGGAAATATCACGAGAAGCAAAAAGGAAGAGATGACGCCGTAAACTAATGACTCAAGTTTGCTGCGGCCTTAGATAAATGTAAAATTATTGATACAGATGCAGTTCAGATTCTGATTGCAACAGCCAAGGCACTGGGTCATCGTAAATTACTACCAGCTTTAATAGGTAAAGAGACCGTGCATAGACTTCCTGTGATTTTTTTCGAATGGCGATATTGAACAACTTGGAGTGTCTGTATTTCAATCTGGAACTGGAAAAGATAAGGCATATGCTGTTTTTGAGACTCTTGCTGAATGGGGTTTACAGAAGTGTTAAAGCATTTAGTTTCGATACCACAGCAACGAAACTGGAGGTTTTAGAGCTGAGTGCGTTTTTTATAGCAGATATTTTAGAAAAAGATCTTTTCTATTTACCTTGTAGATATCACATATATGAAATAATTCTAAGAACCGTTTTTGAAGAAAAGATGGTAACACTACATGGAATGTTTAAAAGATTTCAAAACGCGTGGTCTGGACTTTGGAATCAATGTTCATAATTCCCGACGGATTGAAAGCGAAAAGGTCAAGGGACGCTTGAGTCAAGGCGATGTATCTCGAATTCTTGATTTTGTTAGATATACTTTGAGGGAACAGCAGTATATTGAGGATTATAGGGAATTTCTAGAATTAACAACAATTTTTCTTGGCGAAGCAGTATCTCATGGAATATCTTTCCGTACTACAGGGGCTATCCACATGCGGGGTTGATGGCAAAAGTTATTTATTGCTTGAAAATCTTTTTGTTTCGGGCGAATTTGCATCACCACTACAAGAGGAGAATGCGATCTGTGATATTTTATATTTTTCTGGTCAGTGTGAATGTTGAAGCATGGTTTTATGCGCCTTCTGGTGCAAAAGCACCATATCTGAATTTCAGGGTTGTTTCGAAATTTTTGAATATCAAGCTATCGATCGTAGCATCTCATGTTGCTTTACAAAAATTAAGGAATCATTTATGATATTTGAGCTCTAAAGTTGTCGCATTAGCTTTCTTTGATCAACATTTGTCATGGGAATCAAAAATGAAAGGTAAATGCTATGAATCGCGAGACAGAATCTTCAGAGGAAAATTAGAGGCGAATATAATTAGAAAACGAAAAAAATCCCAGAAATTATTAACAGCGAAATTAAAGAATTCGTTTCGATAGAAACTAGAGAATTTTTCGAAAGATTTGACTTGAAAGATGACTTCCTTAAGACAGATCCATTGACGTGGCATAAAAATAAAAGTTTCGTAAAAGGTCTAAAATTAGTAAATAAATTGAAAATCATAAATGATTCGACTGAGAGATGGGTCAAGCTTATGAAAGATTATAATAAATTACTTAACAAAAGAGAGTAACAGAAGCAATATGTGCTTCAGGTTGTAGCATAGTAGAGTGGTACACATGAAAAATATTCAATTTTGCTGAAATATATAAAGATAATAAGAGGAAGAAAAACTGCTCAATATTTATAGCATATCATATTTATACTATATAGCATATTTATACTGTGTTTTTAGGACATAAATAAAATATATCGATGATTCGATACTGTAGAAAAATATTGATATATCGATGTATCGACTAAAGAAGTTTTCGAGTTTATAAGACGATAGATCCGTTTTTGCGTTTGATTGTCAAGAAATGCAAGCATAAGGTGTTGGTAACTATGGTGTACTGACTTGATACTACAGGTGTGGTGTAGTTAGGTGGCTTTGTTTCATAGTATTTTAGGGCTCGCTTGTTTGACGTGATATGTGTTCTGAGAGATATATAATGAGTTGGAATATTGTTTTGTTATAGCGATATCTGTCGATTGGATAGTATATGATTTAAGGCTATACCGTGTGTTATATACTTTACTATATATATTATATATATATTAAGTATTTAGTTATTAATAATAGGTGTAATAGTGATTTCCTCATAATTGTTATATTAAATGTGAGGATATGATATCAAAAATATATATAACTAAGTATTAATATATATATATATATACTATATTTATATATTAATTACTATTATATATATATTTATACTTATATCTATATACGGCTTTTTATATTTAATATATCTTATATTATATTCAAATATATTTTATAGCTATATATATATATATATATATTATATATTTATTACTATATATAAATATATATTTATAACATATATATATTATATATATATAATTGTAGTATTTATACTAATAGTTATATCTATGCCGTCACGACAGGATACATCAAGGAGCAATTAAAGTCCGATGCATAGACGAGAGCCAAAGACAAAACGGAGACAGGTATTTGGCTGGCGGAGCGAGCAAATTATTTTTCCCCGTATTGATAGCTCCCCGATCCATCTATTTTGAAATTACCCGCTCAACTCCGGCTCGAATTTTAATTATCGCTACAGACTTCTCGCGGTTCGGGTTCCCTTGTTATTAATTCTTCTCATTTTCAGTTATGAAATCATTATGTCTGTTACAAAATTTTTTATAGTGTTCTGATATTTTTTATTATATTTGTTAATGAATCTTTTTATTAAAACAATTTAGAAAATAATTTTCATAGAAATTAGAATATTTAAGAATTTCAAGTGGAATAGATATAATGTTGGATTGAACATTATGACTTGCTCTAAAATTATTAATCTTATTTTGTGAGACGTTGATACTGGCTCGTCATGTACATTTACGTATAATATTGTGTTATTGGTGTGCGTAAGTAAGATAAACTGTGCAGGCTCGGTGTGAGAACCGGATGATAGTTAAATAATGGTATATGTGTGCTATTTAATCATGAATCGTGAAGTGTGATCCCATAAAGTTTAAATAATTCCTCATTGAACTATGCAGCTGCTGATATAGTGTATCAACCAGACTAGATGCAGGATTCGTGTTATCGGGTGGTTATGAATATTGTGAAGGTAGATGGATGAGTGATTAGGATAGGTAGAGTAAATAGTATATAAATATATAATTTTGAAAAGCACTTTTGATCCTCAGTGATTTATAAATATAAATTTATATAGAGAGTCAGCATTCACTTTGAATATCAGTATTATTAAGATATTACATATAGTACCTGAGTGCGTTACTGTGAATAATACTTATGTGTAAGGCATAATTTGTGGGAGGGTAAGGAGTTTGTATTTATATAGTTTATATATTATATAAATATATTGATCTCGATGTGTGAATATATTGCCCGGTCGGGTTTAAGTGTGAAAAGGTGTAATTGTGCGGTGATGTACTTTCGTTTAGTTACTAAATTCGGTCAGATAATAGGTATTTATGATATTTGAGCAGTATTGAAATTGTAGATCAGAGATTCTATTCACTGACAAGTATTAGCTCTGAACTAAATTATAATAGCTTGGGTAGGTAAATCTCTGTGAACGTGATCTTGTGAGTGTGTAGTAATATAAACAGAAGAATATATCTCTCACATTCACATATTAGTGAGTGTGACACATTGTGCTGTAGCACGGAGTGGGGTGAAAATCTAGTGCAAAAATTTAGGATGCAATGTGGATATGCTTATTATAGTGTTGTTACTTTTTGATTTCCGTGTTCAATTTTCATTATTTCATCTAATTGCTTATGTATTTCCTTTTAATTATCTAGAGGATTTTTAGGTTGAATTGTCTTTTTACTGTGGTTGTCTGCATGCCCAATTTTTCCCATTAATTATTCAATTGGACTTCTTTATATGTTCATATAGTATGTTACGTTGAGCTGATACTAGAAGGAGGTTTCCTGGAAAGGTACTACTGATGGCTATCTTGGTTACTCGAGCAGAGTTTCTGTTGATAGTGTTATTCATTTTAAGTTCCTAGTTACAAGAGAGCATTTCTAGGTTTTATATATAGATATCAGTTTCTGAAGAGAGATCTGGACAAAGATGACGTGAGCGTAGTATTTGTTATAGTATATTGTTTTCTTTCAATTTTATATGCTATTAGTCCTTGATTTATGTTGCATCGATATAATTGGTCTCTAGACGATATTATTATCCTATAGAGTTTGATGATGGTCAAATTTATAATGGGAGTTGTTTTCTGTGTGATAGTATTTGGTGTTAATGTTAAATATAATTCTTCGAGGGTTTGATTTGGTTCACTGACTACCAGAGAGAAATTTTTTCATGAGTAATTTACTCTTCTTCTTTTGCTTGCTCCTCCCCATTTTAGTTGAAGAAGCCTTTAGAGCATATGACATGTACTTCACTTGTCTCTTGACTAAGATTGCACTTTTTCCAGCATTGAATCTTCAGATTCCATTATTTTGGGGTATTGTGATTGCTGTTGTATTGTTTTCGCCGTTTCTTATAAGATTTTGCTGTATGGTATTAATGGAGATATCAGCACTTTAACTGTATAGAAAAGATTGAACTCCTCTATGTGTGCATGTTAACATATCAGAATATGAATATCTTTTCATAAGTTTTATAAGTTTAATTCTGATAAAAACTAATTATTAATCTTCATTGTTGGCATTCAATAATCAGTATCATTTATCCAGCTTCTCGTTCCGTTCATCCTATCGTGCTTATTTTAGTTTTTCTAATAGTATGATTATGTTTTGATTCGTTATCCGTAACGTAAGTAATTACTTGCCTCTTGTATATCTCGAGTTCTTTTAAAGAGTCAGTAAAATCCTTGGATATGTTCATCGCTGAAATTTACGAGATTTGTCTTTTACTGCTAACGTTTAGAAATATTGTTTCTTATCTTCGTCACATATCTAAGTCATTTGATAGAATAATAGAGGTGTTATGGTATTAGTCTTGCAGGTGTAGTCATCCTTTTTATGCATTGGAGCGTCCTTAAGCAATTTTGTTTATTTTTTTGCTTATCCGCTTCTTCTAGAATATTTTTGTTAATAATTATTTGTCTTGGCTAAAGGTTTGTGCATTTCGAACCATGTTATCCAACAGTCTTAAATCCTGGTCTTGTAATTGAAAGTACTAATGGGTCACTATCTTTAAAACCATATTATAATCATTGTATTTTGAATTTTTCACTTGACATAGCAAGTTTTTGGCACTGAAAGAAGTTTCCATTTAGTCTGAGGTTTTGATATTTAAAGTTTATCCTGATTACTTTTTGCTTCACCTTTCTTTTTAACCATTGCAGCAATGTCTGGATGAGAGGTATTTATGAGTAATCCTGGAAGTTAGTATACCTTTCGTGCGTGATCGACTGACTGTTCCCATCATTTGGTTACATTTCTAATTACAATGAAAGTGATTTTTATTTAGAGTAGTAATATATTCAATACATGAGGTGTTTATTCCAATTTTGGTTTAGTTGCATGATCTAGAGGATATTAACTTAATTATTAAAGTTATTTCTTTTATTTAACTGACTTTTATTATTATTGAATAAATAAAACACAGCAAGTTGGTGGAGTGAAAGTTTAGAAGTTATCATTAATTATTTATATATATTATTTATTATTCTTATAATTATTTATAATTAGTTATATATAAATATATACTAGTATATTTAATTTGTTGGGTGGTTGATGTAGTAAATGTATATGTGTCTATACGTGATTAAATATATATATAGTATAGTATATCTATCTATTATTTTCACTTTATTGAAGATATAATTACTACTATTTCAAAAATATACAGATACGTAGATATCACCATTTTATATATATATATTTATATATATAATATATATATTATAATATATATATATATTATATAAATATTATATATATATATATATATATATATATATATATATCAGGGGCGTATTTATAGGGGATAGGCCGGGTAGGTAGCTCCTACTCCATATTTGATCGTTAGGGTTTTTAAATAATGAACTTAATGTAAGTATAGTAAATTATTAATTTTATATAAAAGTTAAAAAAAAGAAGCCTATTTTGCATCATAAATTAAAAGAAAACAACCCCTATAAAGTATAATAATTGAAATTTTAGAAATTCTCGCTCCTATCTGATCTTAATAGTAAAATTCTTTACCACGAGGACGAATGACGTCATTTCCTCTTAACTTATAATGGAGCGGGCTAGTCTCATCTATAAATATCGTAATTATCGTAATATTATGATTTTTCGTTCTCGATCTTCGTAAATATGTAGAAATATGTGCTTGTGGCAGTTTTCTTTGAATTTTTGATCGTGAGTCTGATGTTCTGATATTGGATATTAATTTTATTATATTTATTTAAGTGGTATTTGCATTATATACATAAAATAATGAATAAGATAATAAACTAAGTGTTAGATTTTTATTAAAGAAAAACGCTTTAAAACTTATCTATAAAACAGAGCTTATTGTTAAAAGAATCTAAGAAATTTCCAATTGGAAGTGGATTTTAAAAATTAAGTATTTTGGTAAGATATAATAAACAAGCTTTTCATACAAATAAATAAGTCGTATTATATTTTGACTAATAGTTTATGTTTTCGGTTGCTATATATATAATATTATATATATATATATATATATTATATATTATATATTATATTATATATATATATTATATATATATATTACTATTTTATTAGATATTTATATATTAATTATTTAATATATATTATATTAATAAACTGCTAACCAGTGTATTCTTCCAGGTACGCCATATGATTGTTTATAGATATTCTGGATGTAAGTTTGGCGTTGTCTTTTTACTTGAATTATATATATATATATTATATATACTAATATATATTATATAGTTATTATATATATTATTAGATAATATATATATATATATATTATATATTGATTATTATATATATATATAATTAATATATTATATTATATATAGTATTTTATATATATATATATATATATTATATTAATTTATATTATTATATATTATTATATTTAATATTATTATAATATATATATATATATATTATATATATATATGATATATTAATATTTAATATATAATTGGATATAAGAATTGGAGGTGATCTCTCGATATTATATTATATATATCTATATTATAATATATATATTTTATATATATAGTATATATATATAAATATATATAATATATATATATATATATATTATATATATATATATATATAATTTATTATATATGGTGTTTTTTAGAGGTGATCTCTAATATATTATATAATTATAATATTTATATAATATTATTATATATATTCCTATATTTATTATATATATATTATTATAATTATTATAATATTATAATATATAATATATATATTAATATATATAATATTATATATATATATATATATCTATATATATATATTATATATTATATTTATATATTATTATATATATATATATAGTATATATATATTATATATTAATTTATACTTATATTATATATTTATATATATATATAATATATTATATATATGATAGATATATTATAATTACTAATTTTGTTATTTTTAAAGAGATG
>JABUQX010014138.1:2500-10000 GCA_015478945.1 Trachelipus rathkii
TTTTTTTATATTTTGAGGTATCCAGGCATTGTTGTCTCGTTCACAACATCAGTACACCTCTATGCGAACTGCTTAACCATCGGAAACATAAATACCATATACATCATATCTCAATGATGCCATAATACCACACTATATAGGAGTCCTATATGTTTGGACTAGCTTTAAAGGGACACGGTATTATAGCTGACGTCGCATTCTCGTCAGTCAGGAAAGCATAATCATTCCTTCATTTTTTCAATTTCTCGTGCCACTAACACGGCCACTAGAAGAGTTAAATACAGTCAGAACACTGATGAGTCACTTATTGAATCTCATTTCTACTCGTACGATTAATCCACAAGGACTCAAGATTTTAGTTTGTCGCTGTAATGTGTGCGTAATCTCTGGCATTCTGAGCACTCGTTGGTTACCGAGCATACCCTGATGCCAGACCCTCGTTTAACGTGCACACCAATCTAGTACCCTTTGTACCTCTATCAAATGGTTGTTTTGATTGAACGATTCATAGCTATTACGTTGTGTCCTATCCGGACTCACTACTTGCACGTTAAGCTTAATCAGCTCAATGTCTAAAGCCATCCATTGTCCGTTCCTGTTACTTCCAACATTATCAGAACCTAAAATATTTTAACTCAGATACTTGTTCCAGTCGTCAACCATCTAACATAATTTCACCCTTCGTACTTTCCTCAGATTCACTACACAAAACCATCATATGTGTACAATAACCAAAGTGCCCTCCCCACTCTACTATTTTTCATCAGTCTGACACACTCACCTGCGAACCCTACCTTAAGTTCTTTCATCACCCTAACCATATACAAATTAAATAGCTACAAGGCATAACAAATCCTTGGCTTACTCCACAATTAATATTAAACCATTAATATTAATATTAAACCATTCTTACACACGTTTCACTATCAACATACATACTTTTAACTCAATTCAGAAGCCTGCCACCAATACCAAATATCACTAACAAATGCCATAGAGCTACTCTATTAATCCTGCCTTATGCCTCCTGCAAGTCAATAAAATTTAAATGCAGTTTCTCTTCTTCTCTCTCATTTTCTCAATCATTCGTTCAGTGTAAAAACTTGATCCACACATCCTCTACCACTTCTAAATACGCATTGCCCTTCAACATTCAACCCCTCAGTCACTCAACATACTTTCAACCAAAATACCAGCATCTATCTTCTCAAAAACACTCAATAAACTAATTCTCCCGTAGTTTCTACAGCTCCCCTTAACTTCCTTATCCTTATACAAGGGTATTATCACTGCTCTCTTCCACTCGTCCAGAACTACACCTCCAAAAAAGCTTTGTTGCACAACTTTCTTATCCAGATAGTCACAATCTCACTTCCATTCTTAATCCTTTCACCATTAATTTTATCTATACCTGCTGATTTACCATTCTTCAATTTTCTCACTCTTACTTCCTTCCTACTAATCACCTCATCCCCAAATACCTATTTCCTCTTACATCATCAAGCCCACACATAATCAATCCCTCCTCATCGCTGCCAATATTATGGAGACTGTCGAAATGCTCCCTCTACACTCTTCTCACGTACATCTTATCAGTCACAATAGCAGCATCCCTATTCATTGATCTATAACGATTCACCTTAGTCTCATTCTAAACCTTTTATACTTTCTTCCAGAGCAACTTCCTATTCTTTTGTAGGTCTCCATTCAGCCTCCTTCGAAACTGTTCATTTACCTCTTTTTTTCTTATATCTATGTACCTTTATCCTTCTTCCTTTCCTCTTCATATATTTCCATACAACTTTCCTTCGAAATCTCATCATTGGCTCTCTGTACATTCAAACAGGTACCTCTTTTACTATTGACTGCCTGCGTCACCTAGTCAATCCATCGTTCACTATTATCGTTCATACTTCCTACCTTAGCACACACACACACTTCTCTTACATTGCTAACAAACGTTTTCTTCATTTGCGACAGCTTTGCTAAGGATAACCGTATTTCCATTCAGCTGACTTCTCTACAAGTGTACTCGCATACCTTTCCTGATAACGAAGTTCACCTAATCTCTTACTCCTAATTCTCCCCACTTCCTTCCTTATTTTCTTTTCTCTCCATCCAAACCCCCGCCAACTTAATCTTACATAAACAACATAGTTATATGATATTCCCATCCTCGAACCCCTTACTGATTTAACATCTACCATATATTTCAATATTTTCTTCTTCACCAACACAAAAGCAATCATACTTTTCACTTCAACACCATATCTTCCTTCTCCCACTCTTGTATACTTATGGATAATCTTATGTTCGAAAAAAATATTACTTGCACACATTTCTCTCACCGCACAATCAATTCTACTATTCTCATTCTCTCCTGCTACCCATCCACTTTAATTTAATCATTTATATTCTAGCACTCACACACACACAAAACTCGGCATAGCTCTATACAACAGATCCCTCATCAGAATTGAAAATCCTTTTCACCCCTCTCATTCCTTTCCACTCTACAGCTCACCAATTAAACTTGATTGATAGACGGTGTTCTAATTCATCCTATATATGGTGCAAGAAGTATTCATCTGGAATCCTCAAACCTTTGAAATTTTCATCTACCCATTTAAATATATAATATAAAGAACTTAATATTTTGTTGTAAATGCAAACAAATTAATTCATACATGTAACAAACTAAATTTAGATTATTCTTATAAGTGTCTAATTAGGGCACTTTAATATATATATATATATATATATATATATATATATATATATATATATATATTATATTATATATATATTATATATATTATTATATAATATTATATATTATATATATATATATATATATTATATATATATATATATAAATATATATATATAGTATATACTATATATATTATATTATCATATTATATATACTATATATATATATATATATACATATATATATATATATATATATATATATATATATATATGACTCCGCTGTTGATAAGAATGTGGGATAAGGACGGAAATGTGTAACAGAAAAAGAGCAGAAGAAAAACTGAGAAGAAAGTTGAATGTTGCAAAATGCTTGAAAAATTGTAGATGTTATGTGATGGTAAATAGTTATAGAATGAAGATTAAAGTTTGGCCGTCAAAAGTATCGGGTCATAGAATGAAAACTAGGGAGATGGGGGTAGCATCCCAGTCCTTCAACTACAGTGCTTGCAACAACTTCAAGAACAGCGTTGGAAACTATTGCACGAAACCAGTGAACCTAGGAGAAAACTCTTAGAGAACAAAAGATAGGTGATATACGTGGAGCAAATAACACTTAAAAATAAAGTAAAGGTAAGATGCAAGAAGATGCTAATGCTCCCGAAGTAATAATCTTTTCTAGGAGCGTAAAACTCTATGTATTAGCACATTTTTTCGAACATATCGTATATCGTATTATTAAATTTTTATATAATTTTTTTTTATATTTTGCTTACCGATATTTTTGTAGTCATATCAACCAAAGCATCTTTGACAATTTCTGTCGTTTGTGAGGCATCCGAGTAAGGCTTGGAAGAACGTGACGAAGTGTCTGGCCGGAAGTCTTTCCTTCGAGTCAGAGATAAAAATCATGAATAACATATCAAAAATGATACTAATAATTACACTAACGAAAAATATATATATATATATATATATATATATATATATATATATATATATATATATATATAGTATATATTATATATATATTATATATATATATATATATATATATATATATATATATATATATATATATATATATATATATATATATATATATATATATATTATATATTATATATATTTATATATATATATATATATATATATATATATATATATATATATATTATATATATAATATATATATATATATATATATATATAATTCTGATTCTAAGATAATTTACAGTATAATGTTACTTATATTACTGCAGCTATTGTCTTCGTTACAGCCAATAAATAATTTAAAGAAAAAGACCTTTTATGTGACTCCGTTCTTTAGGGATTCAAAGACAACAACAACAACAACAACAACAACAACAACAACAACAACAACAACAACAACAACAACAACAACAACAACTAACAATAATTATCATTAAAGCTTCTATTCATAAAAATAATTTTCTCCAATTGGAGTTTATTTTCATCCTTTTGGCGAATATGTAATGACTATAATTTTCAATACCTTTTTTTTATACACAAATAACAAGAAATGGGAGTGCCATTAAAGCAGACGATGCCAGGCACCGTCTGGCACAATCTCATATTCATAAATCATAATTTCTATGTTATAAAATTAAGTTTGTATACAGAAAAAATATTGATAAGATGCCATCTCGGATATGTAGGTGGCAGATCGTTATTATTCAAGCAAAAGTAAAAATTATATATATATATATATATATATATATATATATATATATATATAATATATATATATATATATATATATATATATATTATATATATATATATATATATATATATATATATATATATATGAGATATATATATTTGGACATAGGATGAATTATTGCTAAGTATATATATATATATATATATATATATATATATATATATATATAAATATATATATATATATATATATATATATATATATAAAACCCAATAACTATCCAGAACCAAAATTCTATAGCTATGATGCCATCTTCACACTCCAAACCTCTAAAAATCACACTCTACTAACCCTTATACACAACTCACTATCATGCACAAAAACCGTCTTACAAACTACAACGGCATTAAACGACAACACCACAAAAACAAAATCCTTCACAATAATGATAAAAAACAAAACAATCTAATAAACATCTACATTCCTCACCACACCTGACCACAATGTCCCAGAAATTACAAACCAAACCTCTCTGAAATCTCCCACTTCCCAAACCTCATAAGGGGGGGCGACTTCAACGCTCACCACCCTACATGGTACAACGCCCAAGAAGCAAACCAAAGAGGAACCCACATCATTTCCAACCTTGAAAACCTTAACATTTTAAACAACACAAACAACCACACTAGAAACCCACCTCAAGCCAACCAAGTATGCACATCACCAGACACAACACTATGGTCACCAAACTTACATACAAAACTCCAAAGGTCAACACAAACCGATCTAAACTCCGTCCACCTACACATCATCATAAAATAGCAAAATGTCAACAAACCAAACTCCCCACTCAGAAAAGCATACACAAACTACAAAAAAGCAGACTGAACACAATTCACCATACATCCCATAAATATTACTAACACATCAACACTCAACAAAGCCATACAAAACTTCACTTCTCTAATTCAAAGAGTAGCTAACAAAGCTATCCCCAGAGGATACATAAAAAAATTACAACCCAACCCTAACACCTGAAATAGAACAACTAATCAAACAACGAAACTCGCTTAGAAAAATAACACCCACATCAATCCTAACGACAACACAGATTAACGCCCTAAATACCAAATCATAAACTTAACAAGCACACATTCTTTAAGCAACTTCCAAACCTTCCTCACCAAGAACATCCAACACACGAATAACACCAGAATGTGGAAAATAATAAATACTCTGAAAAACTCAACCAACCAACAAACACACACTCACGAATCCATCAAAAACCAAAACACAGAAAACCCTCAATCCAACAAACAACACTCAAACATTTCCCCAACTCACTTCGCAAATCAGAGTCAAAAACCCACACACACTCAAAACAGGAAAATCATCAAAGCACTCAAGAAAATAAAACTCAACCACGACCAAACAATAGAAATAACCACAACTGACCTAGACACTTAAAAACTCACCTGCAACTGGTCCATAGACAACATCTCAAACAAACACCTCAAACACCTAGGGAACACAGATTTAATTCAATTAACACAAATGTATAACAGCGCCATCAGTCTAAACTTCATTCCCCCTATCTGGAAAAAAGCTATCATTATACCTAAACTGAAACCACTAAAAGACTCCTCTGACCCTTCGTCATATCGCCCCATCTCTCTATTATCAACACTATGCAAACTACTAGAAAAAAAACCATACTAAACAAAATAACTCCACACATCATCAAACACAAATTCCAACACGGTTTCAAACAAAACCACTCAACTACAACCGCACTCACAAACATCATACAATCCACAATCAACGTTTAAAACTCAAAACTAGCTCATAAAGCAATAATCATAGCAATCAACATCAACAAAGCATTCGATACAGTACCCAAACATAACTTGATCCATAAAATAACAAAATCTAACATCCTCACTAACCTAAAGAAATGGATTTCCAACTTCCTATCAGGACGAACAGCACAAATACAAACAAACAATACAAAATCCAGAACAGTAAACATCAACAACGGAGTACCCCAAGGGGCAATACTATCCCCCAAACTATTCAACCTATTTACGGCAGATTTACCACAACCACAAACAGAACACATAATCAAAGCAACCTAAGCAGATGACATCACTATATCCACTACACACCAGAACCTAAACACGGCCACAAACCTAACACAACAATACATCAACCAATTTCAAACATGGCTAACAGAAACCAGAATATCCGCCTTACCAAACAAATCTTCAATTACATTAATCACCACCGACCGCCAATTTGGCGCCACACACCCCAAGTCTACTTAAACAACAGTGCTATACCCTTTAACAAAACTCCCAAAATCCTCGGAGTAACACTTGACACGTATCTCACCTTCACAAAACACACAGACATTATAATTTCATCTGGAAACAAGAAACTGAACATATTAAGAACTATCGCTGGCACAGACTTCACAAACAATAAACCAACATCCACCACGATATACAAATAATACATTCGCCCGACTCTAAACTACTCTTTTCCAACTTGGCAACCTCTACTGACAAAAAAATAACATAAAAAAACTCCAAACGACACAAGACAAAGCTCTAAGAATCATAACAGGAGACGCATACAACACCACAACAACACCTACACGAAGAAACCAAAATTTTACCCATAGACACACACCTAGACATGATAGGTACGCAATTCTATTCTAAAACCCAAACACCCCAAAACCCATACCACATTGCCCTCTCTAACCCCAACCACCACAGACTCAAACAACTTCCTTTTTCACCAGCTCTATTTTACAAACAAATTCTGAACAACATTTCACCTCCACCAAAGAACACAACATAACCAAACAAATCCAAACGACATTAACAGAAAACCACTTAAGACGCAGACCACCAAACAACATTTTAAACAAACACCCACCGGAAATAGCATTAGAATTCAACTCACTACCAAGAACCATTCAGTCACCCTTGGCAAAACTAAGATGCGGCCACCACCTAAACTTACAATACTCAACACAGATTCAACCTTAACCAAACCACCACAAACATATCTCAAAACAGTAATAGGTTCCGGAG
>JABUQX010014138.1:15000-17500 GCA_015478945.1 Trachelipus rathkii
ATCAAGGCATGAAGCACACTCAAAAGAACATGTTTTAAGAACCACAAGAGGAACACCGTCAGGACCATTCGCCTTCTTACTGTTATGCTCAGAGAATGCAGAAATTTATCTTTAAAAGAAATTACGATGTCAAACATAAATGAGTTGAAGGTAGGTAGAGAAGGAGGAAAAGCTCTAGAGTCGTCAAGAGTGGGGTTAGAAGGAAAGGTTTCAGTGAAGAGTTTAGCTTTAGCAGAAGGAAAGATGGCAGTTGTGCTATTGGAAGATACTAATGGAGGGAAAGAGTAATAAGCAAAGTTACAGTTGACATTTTTTGGAACCTGAAGATCATTACATTTTCTAATGAGAAATGAGTTTTTAATGTCACGAAGACTAGATTTTGAACGATTCTGAGATGAAATATAAATAGCACGAGTTTCTGGAGTTTGAAAACCAGAGTAATTCCTGAAAGTAGCTTCCCTGTGTCCCTATGTCCCTGTGTCCCTGTGTCCCTGTGTCCCTGTGTCCCTGTGTCCCTGTGTCCCTGTGTCCCTGTGTCCCTGTGTCCCTGTGTCCCTGTGTCCCTGTGTCCCTGTGTCTCTGTGTCCCTGTGACCCTCTGGCGAGTAACACGAGAACAAAAAGAGTTAAACCAAAGTTTGTTTGTTTTAGTTGAAGGAAAATAATATGGAATGTGGCCCTCCATGCCAGAGAGAACCACCTCAGTTATTCGTTTTCGCATTCTGAGGGAGTCCTCCCACAGATGTAGTAGTCATTCCATGGAAAATCCAAGAAGTGCTACCGCGAGTCTGACCAGTTTGTAGCACCAACGTGCCAAGAACTTTCCCTCGCCGCAGGCTGGAGTTTTTCTTGCGGAAGACATTAAGAGACAGAAGAGGACACAGAGATAAGAAGGTGATGGAGGAACCCAAAGGAGAAAAGATTTTAACAGAATAAAGAGAAGGATTGGAAGTTTAGAAAAGATCTAGAATGTTGGGCCCTTCTCCATGACGATCAAGGATACGAGTAGGAATCTGCACCAACTGCTGAGGATCATTGTGGATAGAAAATTGGTAGGTAAGTTCATCAGCTGTATCGTGAGAACTAGAAGAAAAGCACTGGTGGTGATTAACATTAAAATCACCAAAAATATGATGTGTGTGTGTATTTAAGAAGGGGTGTTGTCATCCTACAATAGACTGTGGTGTCTGCCAGCCTCCTCGTTGATTTATGTAACCTAGGCATAGTAGTTCAGGGCCACTCGATGATCTCCTGTAATTATCATTAGAGGCAAGCACTATAGATCCTAACATGCAAATGCTCTAAAGGTGTCCCTTAGCAACTTTCGGTCAATGATCAGTATTTAGGTAATACAAGGTAGCGTAGTGACTAAGAGAGACTCTAAAGATGCACGCTCGGCTTAGTGGTAAGTGATTCTACTGTAAGGTTTTCATCTTTCAAATATTGTTGTATTAAATGGCTCTTGCCTCTTTCCCATATAAGTTGATTTCATAGAGGCTCTATGTTCTTCATATTATAAATTGGGAATTCTTGCTATCACATTTGGTGGGGTGGTGGTTCATTTCTTTCATACTATGTCATGGAGTCTTTTGCACTTCAGATTTTCCAAAGTAAGGTGCCCCTACTCATAACCTTATAGTCAATAATTGGGGTAAGCTCTAGCAAATTCTAATGAAACTCATGCACATTCTCTATACGTGTGCAAATTAGTGTCGGGACGGGATTCTGAACATCAAACTGGCAAATAGTCACAATGTCGTTTACCAATTAAAATAAGTCACAAAGCACTTAATTGATAAAAATAAGTTTTCAGCACACAAGGCTTGCGGAGACACCTGTGATGACAAACATACCATGAAGCTTGATTGCACCATATTCCATGTTCTGAAACAATCTAGGTTAAATAGGGAGATTTTAATATAGAGATGGGCCGGGCCTGTCATGAAGATCTTTATGGATCTCAGATATAAGGACAGAGTCCAATATCGGGCCAGAAAGACCCCATTTTTGCTCCCTTCTAAAAGTGGACATAAAATTCTTAATTTTCAGTCAATTTTTGATGGGAAAAGAAGCAAACTGTAGCTTTTTCTGACCTCTAAACATCGTTTTCGAGTGTTTTTCTGTGTCTGTAGTCCTTCTTAAAGATTTTTCAATTTTTCAAAACCTATGTTTTTGACATTTTTAGCTGCAACTCCTCCATTTTTTTCGAAATATCTTCAAACTTGAAATATGCATAGATGGGTCCATTACCTACAAATGTCACGAAGTACTTTATTGATTTTTTGAAATTTGTGCTCAGCAATGTCCAATTTCAAAACCCACTTTTTTGGTTTTTAAAATGAAAAATTGCGATAATTTTTTTTCTTCTCGTGCGAAGTAGATGAAACTTTCAGATCATGTGTAGTCAAGGGAGATGCACATTTTTTACTTAGATAATTTCTTCGTATATGCAGTAGTTTTGGATTTGTTCTTGAAACAAATTTTCCAAAAAAGTTTTGGAA
>JABUQX010014138.1:32500-35000 GCA_015478945.1 Trachelipus rathkii
AAAAACAACAACAACAACAACAAGACACTAATTTTCAAATTGTGATACTATAATTGGTTCGCGTTTTTAATTTCCTAAATTTACATTAATTTACGCCTTAGAGGTTGCTAATTCTTCACTAATACACATAAATACAAACAAACTACATTCACATCTATGTATGTATATTATATATATATATATATATATATATATATATATTATTATATATATAATATATATATATTATATATATAATTATATATATATATATCATATATATATATATATATATTATATTATATATATATATAATCTTCCTCCTATCCCCAGATTGGCGGTGGGTGGGTAGCATACACCGGAACAGAAATAGTAGTAGAAGAACATGACGCATGTCAAAAAGAAAGCCCCTTTTAAACCGCCCCTTCATACCTTCAGTGAGAAATCGGCGCAACAGAAAAATACAATACAATATACTTAATATATATATATATATATATATATATTATATATATAATATATATATATATCTACTATATATATATATATATATATATATATATATATATATATATATTATATATAATATATAAATATATATATATTATTATATATATAATAATTTACCTTACCTTCTCACCCCTAACTACCCCATCATGGGAGGGGCCACACCGCGTCCAGGTACCTCGCCGACGCCTCCGGCCTCCTCCAGAGATCTTTCAAGGATGAAATGTTTCAGATTGCTTTGGGTTGAGACTTGAGAGTTAGATAGACAAGAGAGAAAAAAATGAGATGTGTCCTCCGGGACCTGGTTACAGTTTTGACAGATGTTTGTGGTGGTTTGGTTTTTTCAATCTGTGTTTGTAATATTGTAAGTTATGGTGGTGGCAGCATCTTAATTTGGCAAATGATGAGTGACTGGTTCTTGGCAGCGAGTTGAATTCTGGTGCTATTTCTGGTGGGTGTTTGTTTAGAATGTTTTTTGGTGGTCTGCGTCTTAAGTGGTTTTCTGTTAGGGTAGTGTCAATTTGTTTGGTGTATAATGTGTTGTTTGGTGGAGGTGGAATGTTATTCAGAATTTGTTTGTAATATAGAGCTCGTGAAGAAGGAAGTTGTTAGAATCTGTGGTGGATGGGGTAAGAGAGGGCAATGTGACATAAATAAATAAATAATAAATTGATAATAAAGCCAATTCAGAAGAAATATGTATTATATTAACCTACAGAACGAAGTACCTAATTAATTGTATCATAATTATTAAAATAAATTCACATTATTTTTGTCTATCCTTGAGTTGGGTAAATAAAATTTTTCATATTTGTAAAAGAGTCTTTTGATAACAAATTCATCTTGTAATTCATTCTCTGTACAACGCTTTCACCACAAACTTAACTTCTATGTTCAATCTTTTATGTAATCCATGGTAAAGTCCGAACACTCTCACTTTTATTATTATCATCACTTACTTTGATTTTACACTTTTAAAAACAATGTTGCGCCGTTGATTTGAATAAGCAAAGTTTTATTAATAAACTCGGATGAAAACAATGTAGGTCATTGTCCGTATATACATTTATATATAACTTCCAGAAGTTATATATATATATATATATATATATATATATATATATATATATATATATTATATATATTTATAGATATATATATATAATATATATATATATAATATTATATATATATACCATTCGTTTATACAGATATATATAATATATATATATAAATATTATATATATATATATATATATATATATATATATATATATATATATATATATATATATATATATATATATATATTCTGTATGAGATTGAGAAAGTTGAGATTATGAAGTCAAAAAAGCATTATATATATAATTTGTTCTTGCAGATTTTTATTATATATATATATATATATATATATTTATATTATATATATATATATATATATATATTATATATATTATCTTATTATAAGGGTAAGGTTATGGTTGTGGAGTGAGGACAGTCCTCTGTGTGAAGTTTATTTGGATGGTGAGACAACTGGAACAAGGTGTCTGGAGAATTTAAATTTTAGAATATATGTTAGATGAAAAGAGAACTGATGATGCAGAGTGTAGTAGGAAAGTTGTGAATTGGTAGGAGGTGGCTAGTGCAATTAAATCCTTGGTGGACATAAGAGGACTGAGTGCGTTGAGTGAACATAGGGTCTTTCTTGAGGGTATATTGTTACTTGTGTTAATGCTAAGTAGTCGAACCTTGGCCTGAAATAAGCGGTGTAGATCTAAAGTACAATGTGTCAGATTGACAATCTTAGGAGCGTGTTAGGTGGGAAAAGAGTTAATTAAAATGAGGAATGAATGCATTAGGGAGGAGTGTGGCGTGAAGAAGAGGTAAATGAAAGAATAAATGAAAGTCCATTGAGATGGTATTGAGTCATGTTTGATAAGATGGTGATTGTCGGTTGGATTAAAACGATATATATGGAGTGTGCTGGGAATCGACCGGCTGGGAGACCGAAGAA
>JABUQX010014138.1:45000-50000 GCA_015478945.1 Trachelipus rathkii
AATTTGCACTACGTGAAGTTTGTAGTTATATATATATATATATATATATATATATATATATATATATATATATATATATATATATATATATATATATATATATATATCTATATATATATATATTATAATATATATATATATATATATATATCTATATATATTAATTTATATATATATATATATAATAATATATATATATATATATATATTTCTACTATATATATATATTATATATATAAATATGTATTATATATTAATATATATATATTGATAATAATACTGATGGCAAGACCCCACTTAAACGTGTTAGAAGTATATATATAGCTATATAATTTAGCATAAGTGTACAACGCATAAAATATCGAAATATATTAAAAAATATATATATATAAGATCGATTATATATCAATATATATTATTTAATATTGATTAAAATAATTCATTATACGTATGCGTTTATATTTATTGATAATAGATAACCCCTTGATGGCGACACAAAATTAAACTTCACTTTATTATCATTATTTAATAAGTAGCTATTAAAAACTATCTTAGCTAACCTTACACTAGAAACAGTTTTTGATGCATGATCCGATATTTGGAGAGGTCAAGCTTTCGTAACCCTTGGGCGGGTTACACTTCAGGAACTAAAATGGATGAATGGGCGGAAGTGTCCTATGAATAAACTCTGTTTCTGGCAATTCTCGGGCATTGAAGGGTTCATAGTTCGAGAGAAAATAAGTTTTAAATTATCTTTTAGAAAATTTAAGTTTGAAGATTTATTTAATATGGAAATATTAAGATCTTGCTATGTTGGGTTCCTATTTGAGTGTTGTAATTAAGGGATCTTTATCTAGATAATTGACGCTTCTAATTAATTTTTCTTTGTGTGGTGGTCATTTCTGGGTAGCGATTAATTTAGAAGACGTGATGTTGATTAGGTGATTGTGTGTATTTCGATGGATGGTTAATGAAGAGAGGATATTTACTGTGTGTAAGTTCGTGTTTATGTTGGTATAATTTATTGTCTAAATTGATTGTTTCACCTATGTATTGTTTTGTTGCAATGGAGCAGGGCGTTTTGTATCATTTGCCCCCACCACCGGCACTTCTTCTCGCATCCTGACCGGGAACGATCTCTTCTACGCGCTCTACTCACGGATACCCCTCACTTCATCGACCCAGATCGCACCCACATTCGAGGACACTTGGCTCAGTACATATGGATTAGGTTTATGGTTTTTTGAGTAAGTCCTTCGTCGCTTATCCGATCACCGCGAACGCGGCTCAACGTTTACCGCATCGAGGGTTCTTGGGGCAATATTGTTGATCTAAAATGTTTATTTTTTAACCAGATTAAGGGCTTTTATAATAATGGGTTTGTTGGTAATTTAATTTTAAAAGGTTGATAATTTTGTTTTTTTTCCTGTTCTAAAATATATTGTATGCAATTCTGAAATCTCTCAAGAAATAAGTTTTTGGTTAGAACACTATTTTTGGTTAAATTTGGATGATACGCAGAACAGTGGATGTAAAAGAAATCGGAAGAAAGTTGGTTTCTATCTCTTTGATATGTAGAAGATTGGTGTTGGGCACGTGTGAATGGATGTCAAGAAAAGGGATTATGTTATTTTTGGGATATTCTATGGTAATGTTTTAGTGTTTTGATGTAGGTTATGTAATAAATTTGATTATGTTTTTGGTGTTTATATCCTTTGTATCAAGAGCTAAGACGTCCGCGGACGTATCTGAACCACTATTATAGGATTTGAAACAAAGGGGTTAGAGAAAATGGTTATACTTTTCTAGGTTACTTATGGGGGGGGGAAAGGGGGGAACCCATAGCTAGTCCATATGTCTGTTTGAAAAATAGGTTGTTAAATGAGAAAAAACTGTGATCGAGAGTGAGAAGTATGAGTTCTTTTATACTAATATTTGAACGATTCAAATTCATGTAGCATTCAAGTTAATATTTTTCTAGAAGATCTAATGTGAAAGGAACAGGAACAGACGTAAAGAGAGAAGCAAAATTCCCATTCCCTACAAATTACCCACAACCCATTATTTATAAAGCCCTTAAATCTGCTAAAAATAAATATTTAAATCACAATATTGCCCAAAGAACCTTCACAAACATTTTACCCGTTCCTAACATAAATACAAACTTACACAAAAAACACATACCTAATTCCGTATGTACGACCAAATCCAACCTTCAAATCCCTCAAATATATCCTACAGACCTAAAATCTTCCCTTCAATCAATAAATCCGGCATATACAAAATCCCCTGCTTCCATTGCAACAAACATTACATAGGTGAAACTAACAATTTAGACATAAGATTATACCAATATAAACACGACTTACACACAGATAAACTATCCTCTTCATTAACCATCCATCGAAATACACACAATCACCTAATCAACATCACGTCTTCTAAATTAATCCTACCCATACAAATGACACCACACACAAAGAAAAATAATAGCGTCATTTCTAAATAAAGACTTCCCTTATTACAACACTCAAAATAGGAAACCCATACATATGACGATCTTACTAATTTCCATTTAAATAAATCTTCCAAACTTAAAAATTTTCTAAAGATAATTTAACCTTATTTTCCTCTCCGAACTATGACCCTCTTCAATGCCGTTGCCAGAACAAGAGTTATTCTGACAACTTCCCAGCCTTTTCTCATTTAGTTTCCTGAAGATGTACCGCCAACTGGTACGGAAAGCTTGAACCTCTCAATAATCGTCTCAAGCATTAAATTTTATATATTATAAATTGTGTGCTCGAATAACTTAACATCTATGTGTTGATTAAATAATTAAAAATAATGAATTTAATTTTGTGCCGCCTCCAATCGGTTTTAACTTATCAATAATATACTATATATATATATATATATATATATATATATATATATATATATATATATATATTAGTATTATAATATATATATATATTAATATATTTATATAATATATATATATATATATATAATTATTAAATATATATATATATATAAGATAATATATATAATATATATATATATTGTTAGGTGAGTTTTTTAATAAAACAAGATGAAGCTTTTCCTTCTTATAAGTTCGGGATTCGAACTTGAAGGAGGGAGGAATGTTAGGAAAAGGAAACCAACTAAAGATTGGTCTAAGGTAAAAAGCTTTAAAATTTGACACGATAAAATCAGATCGTCAATAGATCTCAGAAAGGATGGGACGACTCATATTAAGAACATAGGAGGAACAACAGGTACAAAAGAAGAGGCCCGTAGAGTTACGGTAAGCAAAGTTAAATTATAAATTATTGTTTATTAGTATATTAAATAAATTTGTATAAGAACTATTAATGATAAACTTATTGTTTATAGGGACCTGGCATGGGACAGACCTAGTGTGGGACCTAGCTTGAAACCTGGCATGGGACAGACCTAGTGTGAGACCTAGCTTGAAACCTGGAAATAGGACTAGCCTTGCAATACACGTAGTTCGGGATGAACTTGAGTTGGGATGGCAAACCTCTGGACCTCAGACTATTTAAACAGAATAAACAGGAGATATTAACAGGAATTCAACAGTCGGAAGGTTCGGTGAGTAAGCAGAAGTCCATAACACGGGTATCTTCCTCACTTGTGTAAAAAGGCCGAAATGATGCTTGAACTCGGCATAAATAAGGATCAAGTAACTATCGTCCCAGGTATTGGATAAGGTTTCTAAGGCAGTTTTAACTCGTAAGTACCTAGTTGTTCTTATATGTCAAGGTTAACATCATTGCTGGAGTAACAGTTAAAGTTAAATTATGGTTCAGGAATAACAGTTCGTTTAATAAGTGATACGTGGCAAACATTTAATTATCGAGTTTTTGTGACTTTTAAAAATAAAGAAGGAGGTTAACCAGTGTTAAAAAGTTGACAGTTTAAATAACCATTTATTTGATAACTAACAATTTAGGTGCATTAAGTTTTAATGTTGTTCTTTTTCTCCCAGCAGACATTATTTGGCAAGGGATTGAAAAGGTAGTGATCAGTGGCACCTCAAAGTAGAACAATCACGTGATAAGGACGAGGAATAACCGATTGTGACAAAGTTTATAAATCATTTATTTAATAAATATTTAGTTTAGGTAGCTAGGGTTGTACTTATCAAATAGCGTTAGGTTGTACAAATTAGCTAGGAATTTATGTGTAAATAAAAACACAGGTATTTAACAGGAATGGAAAATTATTTATTGTGAATTATATTTAGAAAATATGTTCGTTTGTTTTCTTAACTCTTTTCGGTCAATTTAAATGCATTTGTTTGGATTTACGAACAGCAGGTAATAAGTTGAGTTGAACAGTATGAAGACAAAACAGGTTTACCAACTTAAATAAAAAGGGTGTACCAACTGCAAATTTACGAATTACCAACCCAAGAAAAACAGGTGTACCAAAACCCAATTAATAAACAGGAAAAATATTTATATTGATTCTCTCTCTCTGCTCTCATTGTCTCTCTGTCTTCATCTCTCCTCTCTCTCTCATTAACAGGAAACAGTATATCCAATTTACATTCGTTTCAGTGGTGGCTTCGTTTGTGTGGATCGAATCTCTTGATTACGCGTAAGAAAAAAGGAAGAAGAGGATTGTTGGAAGATGGAGACGGGGGCAACTGAAGGGAATCAGAAATGAAAACAAGGAACAGGATTAAGAGGTACCAGGAATTAGGACATATAATAAGGTAAAGAATGTGAGCCATTGTTATTATTATTTATTATTTATTATTATTATTATTATTATTAGTGTTACGTTTCTTTTTTATGTTTATTAGTGTATGTGGGAATACGAATGTCGCGAAAGTATATATTGTAAATAGGATTATATGGATTATTTAATAATGCCCGTTATGTTTTTATTATTATTATTATTATTATTATTATTATTATTATTATTATTATTATTATTATTATTATTATTATTATTATTATTATTAT
>JABUQX010014138.1:55000-58509 GCA_015478945.1 Trachelipus rathkii
ATATATATATATCTATATATAATGATATATATTCTATATATATAATATATATTATCCTATATATATATATATATATATATAATATATATATATATATATATATATATATATCAAATAGAGTGAGGCATTCAATTTCTTTCCGTTGGTTGCGAAATCTTACAAATTTTACCTTCCGACTCCTTTTATGCGAAAGACAATTTACTTTTATGGTAAAGTTATAAAATTATATATATATATATATATATATATATTATATATATATATATATATAATATATATATATATATATATATATGTAGTATATATATACTATTATAATATATATATAATTTTATAAGTTTACCATAAAATTAAATTTTCTTTGGCATAAAAAGATAGTTGGAAGGTCAAATTTTTAAGTTCTGGCAACCAACGCAAAGAAATAGAATCTGTCAGTCTAAGGTACATCATATAATATATATAATATATATATATATATATATAGATAATATTATATATATATATATAATAATATGATATAATATATATATGTATATATATATCTATATATATATATATATATATCTAAGTATATATATTATATATATATATATATAATATATTATTATATATATATATATAGTATATATATATATAATATATATATATATATATATATATATAGTATATATTATTATATTATTATATATATAATATATATATATAAGGGTTTTCTGCTACCACCTCCATAAGTGAAAAATCTAGCGGTTGAGACAGTGTGAGAGGTTTTAATAGAATAGAGGTTGTTTTCTCGTCGTGTGACAATATTAAAAGCCTTGATGCACGCAACTATTGGAAGCCCCTTGATGATTCGACATTCTGGCTTATATGTATAGGTTTCACAGTTCGTTCATCTGAAAATATTACAACTTTGGTTAAAATGAAAAACGAATTAACATCCCATCTTGACGACGTCGATATACTTGAGGACTTAATACATATAGCTCATGGGATAAGTAATCTACGATATTTACACTGAAACATGTGGTTTACCGTATAATGGTGTATACAGGAGTATGCTAATAACTAGCAACATGGAAAAGTTTACTACTCTCTGGCATGAGAGAATGCGTGTTGTTGAATCTGAATATGCAGAAGAATGGATTAGTACTGAAGAATGCATTTATACCTACATCCTTTCAGAGGGAGTTGAATCTCTGGAGAAATATATAGAACAAGCCCAATTTATGCTGAATCCTATGTCCCCAGATTAGATGAATTAATATATTTAAAATAAATTTATATGTTTTTATGTATTTATATAACGCTCTTTTCAATGAAAATTATGTTATAAAAATGAAAACTTGTTTTACTTCCCCTATGTTCGCTTTATTGGTTAAGTTGTTAATGATAGCTGTTTATTTGTATGGCTGTTGTGTGTGTTAAGTATGTTATGTTTATAGTTTACATTTACAGAGGATAAAAACTTTGCTATGTTTGCATTTATCCGTTAGGTATTATGATAGTTATGTAAGGTTATGGTAAATTTTTGCTAAATATTACTATGCTAATGTAAAAAAGCTTTGTTGCGTTAGCATATATTCGTTGATTAGTATGACAATTAGACAAGGTTATGATAAAATGTTTGCTAAATATTACCATGTTAATGTAAAATTAACATTGATATGTTAGAGATATGCTTGACAAAGTGTGAATAAGTTACGTTTTTGTATGCTGTTAGTTACTTTATTGCTGTTAAGTATGGAACTTTGTTAATGTTAACAGTTTAATCGTGTTTAAGGTGTGTTAGGTTTGTCGTTGTACATTATACTCTTAGTTCAGGTGGTGCTATGTTAGCTTAATTAATGTGAAAACTTTGTTATGTTAGCATATATTCGTTGATCAGTGTATAAAGAACTTATTTTTGCCATTTTTATCCAAAAATGATACTCGAAATGTGACTTGAATCAATAGATCAATAGATCAATAGATCATGGGAAGGTGGGAAGAGGGGTAGAGTGTGTGGTTTGATTTACTGATTTACTGATGTACTGCTTTAGGGGGTGTAAAAACGCAAATTTTTTAAGTTATAAATATAAAAAGAATAAAAGTTTTGGTAAAAGATATATTTTTAAACAAAATAAAATAAAAATAAATAAAAGTTTTGTGCTGTTATACAAAATATGACTTGAATCAATAGATCAATAGATCAATAGATCAATGGATCAATAGATCATGGATGGGTGGGAATGGTGGGGGTGGGTGGTTTGATATACTGATTTACTGATTTAGGGTGTGTAAAAACCCAAAATTTTTAACTTATAAACATTTTTAAAAGCATAAAAATTTTATTAAAAGCGCCGGATCGCGCCTGCGGGCGCGCGCGCACGCGTCGAATTCGCGCCGGGTTGGTCCTGCAGAAGGGATCCCCCTCTTGCCAAGGGTAGGGGTCCTCAAACACGCAAACCATCATATTCGAGATCTACGGGATCGTTAGCATATATAAGGACACCAACATTGTATTATTATATGAATGTTTACTAACCAGGCACCGCTAAGGAGCTAGCTTCGGTGCCGTTGCCAATTCCGTCTCCTCTGACTCAGCCTCATATCTCCTTCTTCTATGTACTCTCCAAATTTCATCCTTCTACGGGCATTTCCTATTTTTAGGGACCGGCACCCCCCTACGGGGAGTGCACGGCCACGTAACCTCGTCGTAGACGAGGTTACGTTATAGGAAAGGGGTATGCCAAATTTGAGGGGGATACGAGCTCTCTAACACTCCCTATTCTATGCACTCTGTGCTTTTCTTCGGAGGACTCTGGGGGGTCACAGACACCCTTTACGAACTTACAACCCTCATATTCGAGATCTAAGGGTTCGATAACATATATAAGGACACCAATATTGTATTATTTTACAAATATTTACTAACTCGGAACCTCACCGGCTCCAGCACCGGTGCCGGATCCGAATCCGAATCCGGATCCGACTTCTCCTTACTCAAACCTTCTCTATGCAATCTCCAAATTTCAACCTTCTACGAACATTTCCTATTTTTAGAGGCCCGCACCCCCTCCGGGAGGTGCACGGACGCGTAACTTTGTCTACGACGAGGTTACGTCATAGGAAAGGGGTATACCAAATTTGAGGGGAATATGAGCTCTGTAGCACTCCCTAATGGGGGTGTCCGAAGACTTTTTGGACAGAGTTGTTCGGAGAAGTGGTCTTGGGTTACTGAGCTAGATCTGGGCTGTATGGAGGATGTGGAAGTACTTGAATGTTTATCTTCGCCAGAAATTCTATAATTGAGAGCGCAGTGTGAGATGGCTCGTTATTGTGGTGCAGCACCCAATCGTTTGCAATGTCTGTTCCGATTCGCTGAACTCGTTTTCGAAGTCGTTTCAAGACATCTTTATAAAAGACGTGTATAATTATCTGTCCTGAAGGTACAAATCCCTTGTGCACAATACCACGGCTGTCGAAAAAAAACAATAATCAGAGTGCTTTCACCTTGGACTCGCTCAACG
>JABUQX010014139.1:0-39663 GCA_015478945.1 Trachelipus rathkii
CATATTCTTCTACTTAACTACTATATTTCCGGCGCATGTTGTGCACCCCACCCCCAATCTGTGGGGATCCGTGGGCAGGATAAAGAAAGAAAAGAAAATTTGAAGCTATATGGTAAAATAGAAATGTCTGATATTAGTTCTTTAAACAATATCATATTAATTAAACTGGTGAAAGGCGATTCAGAATAATATTTCACTTTTAAAACGTACAAATGTATTTTTATTTTCATATCGTTCTTTAATTCTCAAATTTTTACAGTTAGTTTTCCCCCTTCGTCTCTCCTTATCTCCCAAACATTCTCATCTTCCTTGTTGGTTAATTCTTAAATCTATATCAATCATATCTACTGTAATTCCTTCCATCAATCTTGTATATTTTTATAAAGATTCAAAATTCAATTACAAGTCCTCTGAAAATAAAAATGAAATTTCTAGAATTTTTTTTCTGCCTTCTTTAATTTTTAAAAAAATATTTCTAAAGGTTTAAATAAAAATTCTTGTAGTATTAAACGAGAGGTAAAAAATATATATATATTTATAATTTATATATATAAAATTTAAATTTCAACGTAAATTTTCAATTTATAACATTGTGTTGTAGGACTTCAATCGTTTAAAATAATCACTGGAAAACCAGCTCTAAAAACTACACACCATACCTATATCATTACTCATGCTACTAAGTACTAGATGGATGGAAAACTTTGGATGAATGTTACCTGAATTTCCTGAAGATATCTTCTATTCATTCACAACTTTTCATTCCTGTACTACATACCCACTCTAATTCTTTCATACCCCATCCATATACTAACAATATAATATAATATATCATATAATATATATAATAAGTTTGATAACCAAGGAGACATAACACAACCCTCTCTCACTATTTGTCATTATTAATACTTAAAATATACCTAAGTCACCTCTTCTAGTATATACCATTATTCTATCCACATATAGCCTCATATATATCTCTATCATTACATAGTAGACTTTAGGTATCGAATTATCAGCATTACGCCACCCCTAAAATACACCATTAATATAATACTACCACCATATAATATCTATATATTTGTTATGGGAAAATTTAATTTAGAAAACTATTAAATATTGGGTCTCGGGGCCGGGGCCGTGGCCCGGTGGTCATCCTAATCGAATGTTTGTAAGCATTAAGGCGACACTAGACACACTTTGCGTGAGTTTCGCAGACTTTTGAATCGCCCAAGGTCGAACTCCGCATGTGTGGAAGGGTCATTGTTGGGCGAATCTTCATCTTGGTCCGGCTTAAGGTTCGTCTAAGTTGTCATTACAACGACGTTTTCATTCTAGGCCTTGTCGCTAACAAGATCCAACAGGGATTTTTAGAACGACAAAGCATTTTCAAAACAGGCAACAGCGCGCACAATCGTTCTCACCGAAGCACAAAAACATTAAACTAATGGCTCAAAATCCATCCACCCACTACACAGATCCTACGTTATAGCATCTACCTTCACACAGACACATTCGCTGAAAGCAGTTTTGTGGAGAGTTGTGGAGGTGAGTACTATCTTATAACATACAATACCTTACATTGTGAGAAAAAAATTTATTAAAATTTATGCAATACAATCAGAATATAATAAACAATGATAAATAATGAGTGGTACAACAATTACAAATTTCCTTACTCAAAAAATGCCAAGTCTCCATAAACACCTCTACACACCCATTCCTCTTCAAATCCTTTATCAATAAGCTAGATCTGCACTAACCCTTACCACTAACAATCAAACCAAGACAATACTTACGCAGTATAACGACTATCAGATTCTCTATTACTTAAAACTCATTCATACTTTATGTAAACACAGTAGTAACTACTACCCATACATATACACCTACATAATAACCTACAATTATTATAATAAACTATATGCACTACTCTCATCATAATGTATGAATACTATAATAGCTTCCTCACTCATAAATATCCTCAATTTACCTAATACTCTTATATTATATTCGTTAACAACAATAAGTGATACTCTTAGGCAACAACCTAATTCTCTTATTATATCTCGACCATTCATTTATATTTATCTCTTTAGACCACAGTATTTTGAACACAACCCCCCAATAAATCAGACACTCAAAAAATATAGGACTCTAGCTTTAAGTCATATATTCAAAGGCTTAACAATTCTAATCATATCAAAGCGCGGGCATGCGCTCTGCTCTCAAAGTGAGCTAATTAGACATCTCTCTCCTCACGTCAAATAAACTCTAATCAGTTAATTACTCAGTAATTACAACTGGTGACCAGATAATGGGAAACTTAGAATCTCACACTATTCTAACGCTAACTGTGAACTTTCTCCGCCGAACTTCATAATACTAAAGCTGACGGATTCGCAAATCAATCACACCTTTAAACTTACCAATCTACAACACTCCTCCAGAAACTAATATTATAAAATTGTATTATAAGACACTCTACTCTCCTTACATAGTGACTCTCAGGACAATCTTAAAATATACGAACGAAATCCAATAAAGCTGTTTATATAAGTAATTAGTCACGCGTCTAACTTAAAAATAATACTCTCTCTATTATACTATATAGCCTCTTAGTACACCATGGCGGATGTTTAAGTAAAACTGTTTGGAAGTATTCAGTATCCCCTATCCAGCTTTTACATGATCTGATGAACAAATCATCGATTTCTATTTTTAAACCGGTTACAATTAGGTGTAATGTGAGTTTGTAAATGAGGAAAGGAAACCCGTTACTCTCCATATCTTTTTTGGCACTCTAGAATCCACTGCCTATATCACTATACAATTCCGAAAATTCCATCCATTGGCATCTCTATTATATATCAATAATTTGAGCAAATTCTAAATGTTTAACTCACAAACGCGTCTTATCACGCCATGGCTTACCCCCCACCAAACTTCACTGAGACATGATAAATGTACATCCACCCAAATTCTGCTACTCTAACACTCAATTTAGATTACATGTTATAGGCGTCTACAAAATCCTAATAACACACTTATAAAACATATACTCTACTATATTTAAAAGCAATAGTATCGGTCCTTAGCGCAAAAGAAATTAATAAATACGACAATTGTGTGACTCAACACGAAAACGCCAGCTGCTTCTATCACACAAATAGAAAAGGAAAATTTTTTGATACATTCTTCTAACTCCGTACAGAGATATTATAGATGTGCATACATGAGAATATAAATGATAAAGTGTATACATGACTCGTACTCCATAGTGTAAATAAGATATATTAATACTCTGAGAGACAGTCATTTCAACATTGGGCGTCAATTCGTACTGTCTTTCCCTCGGGATGAGCCATTCTCCCCAAGCTTTTCACGGAGCCACTCCACCTTTCTTTAGTAATCTTTCTCTTATTCTTTTGTGTTGGACTTAGTTGTGGGGTAAATGCTCGTGCATTAGGAGCAGTGCCGGGAGGCTCGGGAGGAAGGTGTTGTTGGGCCCAGAAAACGCATAGCTTGGGCGATGAAGAAAGATGCAGGTGAAATGGGAGGCACTACTGAAGAGGGTGGGATAAACTATAGCAGTAACTGAGTGAACTAATATTGAGATATACGATTTACAATTATACTAGGAGGGTCTTATTCTGAAAGGGTAATAAGTATGGTATTGCATCTTTTTGAGTCAGTTATGTATAAGTGTATATGGAGATTATGTTAAGTTTAATAGTAAGTGGATGATATTATAATAAAAGCTCTATTAATATTTTATATGCTAAAAGTATAATCCAGGTAGCTTTACTGCCAAATAAGGTCACTAGGATGATTTATAAGTATTATACCTTCTGGACGCTAATGGGGTTAATTTAGTTATGGGCCTTAAAATTCTATACCTAATGATTTCTGGAAAGCATACAGGACATAATATTGTTATATTTTGAAATTCATTGATATATTGTGCTTTTGGTACAATATCAAAATAAGTATTTGAAGCTGGTTATATAACCAAAACGAAAAACCAAGAGTAATCATAAAGTTTTCAAGAAATAGAATATCACATTCAGAAATGGATAAGATAAATATCTAATTCCTATACAGTAACAATACATTTTTAAAGTAATATTTTATAGTACTTCCTAATTATGAAAGATATTGGTAAATTACAAAATAGAAAATAAATGGTGATTTTATTTATTTCTAGAGTGGTTTAATACTAATCAAACAGGATATTTATGAAGAGCAATATCAATAACAGTGATCAAAATAAATACACATAATCGAGGACTAGGAATATATGTACACTGCAAACCTAACAAGAACTACAAGTAATGATTAAATTTAAGTCATTAAAACATAACTGAAAATATTTCCCTTTACTTTCAGATAAAAATGGTACAAGTAGCTACAGCGTTTTAATTCACACAACAATATACTAAGAATTTGTCCTTTTAGAAGCTATTTATATTAATAAAGCTAAGACAATCGGTAACTCTAGGGACTTATTATCTAAATCACAATCCCTTTTTACAACAGTTGCACATCTTACTTCTCAAAAATGTCACCATCCATTGAATCTTATGTCGAAATTGACACTATTCTCATCAGAGGGCGTGACTATATCGAGTGTGGATTATTAAACAATCACTCTTGACGCTTTCTTAATGATAAAAATCGTAGAAATTTAGCTTAAAGTGGTAATGGTTATAACTTTAGATTTTAAAACAATAACCTCTCGCTCAACCTAGGTGTAAATTTTCAGCATCCGTATCCATTTTCTTTATTTTATGGTTACAAAATATATCACAGTAATTTAAATCAAACAAATTAAGATTTATTTCATAATGCATGCTGTTGATGTGCAAAGTGATTCTTGTTATGATACTGTATAAACATTTTCATTTATCCCATTAGATTTTACAGCAACACATACGTCATGTAAAGACTGGTTTTGCGAAGAGAAACCCGGGTGTATAGCGCCCAGTCTATGAAATGATTGTAGAGCATCCGAGAAAGGGGATATTTGATGGAACAAGGTTTCATCTTGGCCCCTGAACAAACCTTATAATCACTGGATAATTATTTTACCCGAGGGGTGTAAGCGGGCTCTCATGCTCCACGCAGAGAGTGGGTGATAAGGACTCAGGCCCTTCGGGCTGAGGGACAACACTGCCCTTTAGCTTATTGCAGGTTGTTCGACATCAGCTTCGTCACACCTCAGATATGGCGGCGGTAGAAATGAAAAACTTAACTCATAAAACGGTCAGAAATCAAGAGCATAAACGGGCGTAAAGCGCTATAGATCGAGCGTCTGGAGCACTTAGGGGTGACTAACCCATATAGTTTACATCTTAATTTTCACTATAGTACATGAAAAATCTACACGGATTCGTCTTACCCATATATAGATTATATTCCAAGTTTTAAAGCAATATTTTATACTTTTCTCCGAGGAAAAGCTGTACAGATTCAAGACCCTCACTTAATTCTCTAACTATATATGTAAGTAATTTAAGGTGTCTGAAGATTCTCCATTTAAGAGTTATTGTATAGTTTAACCACGAGTTGTTTTGTTTGACGTAAAATTAGTTTTTGTTTGGGTTTATTACTAATCATCTATTAAATAGAAGAAGGACTGTTTGTCGTAGATGTAATTATATTCATTACAATATATATATATATATAGAGGTATCAGCTAAGTATAGTTTCAATATAGTATTCATAATAAAATGAAATATGTAATGGATAATATTAAATATTATATAAAGTTATGCTTATATTGTAAGGGGGGGGGTGATAGTAGTAATAAGAGGAATCGAGAGTAATAATTTAACTATTATGAACTAAAAATTTTGCCAATGTTTGAAATCTCTCTGTTTTTGTGTCAAATGATGCACTTTTGTGAATCTGATTACTAAATCATTATTATTGCAGGTGACATGAAAATAAACTTCCCGACCATCCGTTTATCAGTATCAGTGTGGTCACGAAGATTGTATGTAAGGTGCTGTATTCTGTAGCAAATAAAAAAGTTAGATCCTTAACCAAATTTGAATTATTTTTAATGATTATTTAAATTATTATTGATTAATATGACTTATGATACAAGAAAACGTGTCAAACATTTAGCATCACATGCAGCTAAGTTGTAGAAAAATTCTTTCAAGTAAAAGCTACTGCTGCCGTCTGTGCGAAGATGGAATAGATGTATCCAACACTATCAGAGTCAAGCGTGTTTAGCGAGCGTTATATAGAGTAGCGAAGATGGAAGCGTAACTAAATCTATTTTGCAAGAGAAAATATTTCTGCCTTCGTTTGGACGGTAAGCGAATTGCAAACAACGAGTATCAAGTGGTAATCTTTGAGAATTGAAATTAGGTATAGTAAAATGTGATGTTGATTATCAAGCAGAGTAATTTTAATGAAAGTTATTGGTGAATCAATTGATGGTATGGAAGAACTTAAAATATCGTATGTTGACACAACGCAATAAATCTGACGAGTGAATGAATGTTAAAAATAAACTGAATGGTCACATGAGATTTGTCAGCCACAGTACACTGGCTGCAGCATCATATTCTTGATAGAGTTTTTAAAGCATGTGTTAGACTTCTTTTAATCAATTTCCTTCTAAGACCAACTTTCATAACTAGAATTCTGGACGAAGTGATAAACAAATAACGATATCTTGAGCAGTCTCATACAAGCCAGAGAGTGAAATGAATAACTATCAAAATTCGGTTGGGCGATTGATTTTGATTTCTGTTGATGTTATGTAGAGCATTAGGTTTCTTAAAGAACTAGTGGTAACCGCGTAATTAATTGGAAAAATTACTCTGTCTCTTCACAATGCAGATGGAATCAGCGTGTCTTTATATGCTATTATTTCGTAATTCCTCCTATGGAGAATTTCACTGGAAACACAGTGCGCTTTCAATTAATACTGGAAGGAGAATGTTTCTACAAATGTTAACGTTGCCAGATTTCACCAGAATTGATGATGAATTTCCTGAATTAGATTTGCTCTGCAGCCATGAAGTGCTTGTTTGAAAACTCACTGGAGATGTGAAGATTCCGTTGTAGATTAACACAAGACGAATATTTGGTGCGAAAGGAGGGGTGAAATGAATGGAAACTGTACAGAAATTGCTAAAAACAGATAAATTACTTTGAATCTGAAGCTATTGAATAATACATTTTGATTGTGATGAATGTAATTAAGTTTCAGAATTTTAATTGTCATTGGGGCGGAACATTTTTTTATGAATTGAACGAAATAATTGTCAAACATTTTGTTCTTCTGTCTTTATTGTCATTATTAAAAAGTTAATTGATTTAATACAGGCTAAAAAATTTTTTTTGTCAATAATACTCTAATAATTATATATATATAATTAATATATATATTATTATATATATATATATATAAGTATAATATATATATATATATATATATATCTATATTATTATATATACTATATATAATTATATATATATATTATATATATATATATTATATATATATTATATATATATTATATTTATATATTATTATATATGTAGTTTACGGTATAAATGGTAGTATATATTATATATATATATATATATATATATATATTATATTATATATATATAATAATATTATAGTTATATATAGTATTTATATATCTATATATATAATTAGGTATATATCTACTGGATTAACTTTTAAGGAGGTGGCCTTCCAGGGGAAGGTTTGAGCACTGTTTGTAGGACAGTAGGACCTGCTGATGACCACAGCCTTCGCCTCATTTCAAACTTCGCATGTCGTTGAGTTTCCTGGAAGTGAAGGATTGGAGTTATCATCTCAGAGGTAGAGGGTTATTCAGTGAGGTGATAGTATAAACACGTGACTCTTTTTGAACTTTTGGTTTAACACCTGCGACTTAAGCGATGGTGCGCCGGAAGACGAGGAAGTTCGGTGGAGAAAACGACCCTATAGCATTATCACGTGAGAGATTCGAAATTGCAAACAGAATCCTCGTGGCTACTCAGTCACAACATATGAGAGGCTTGCAGTAATGGCTGATATGAAGGATATAGAACCAGTGAGGTTGAAGAGGACACCCAACGTGTACTGTATACTATTCCATCCTAGCAGGGCACATGAGTGGATGTCTGATGGTTGGACCATACTTTTGAGTAAGTTATTTATGAAAAAAATTTAGGGAACCCTGATGAATTACCATCTTTACCAGAGCGGGTGTGTGGAGAGACAATTGGATGTGCTTGGGCTTTTAATAATGTTGCTACGAGGCATAGATAGTCATCAGACTTTACACCTGGATGGAGAATTTTGAGAATAAGCTGTGTGTTTTCTGAATTGTAAATGCACCTTGATTCGTGGAGTCCTGTGGCCAGTTGGGAGTATAGGCAGATAGGAGGAGGAGGAGGCTAGGGCGGGGAGTGAGGAGATTTCACACGTATGACTTTATATTAATTTATATACATAATGTTACCTTCTTTGGAATAAAGAACGTGTTGGGAATAGAACTTTAAGTATTACTAATATATATATTAGTTATATATATAAGTTAATAATAAATATAATATATAAATTTTAAATTTAAAAAAATAAATATAAAACTTGGATTTAATACAATATAATTAACTTTTACGTATAATAAAGTTTATTATTAAAGACATAAGTTATCTATATGTTTAAGCTATATGATACCTACAGGAAATAGATTAAAATTTTATAGAGCTTTTATATATTTTATCTCATGCATAGTTTCAAGTTGAGCAGATATAGTAACATTTATGGATTAATTTTAGTGAGGGGATATGATATGTGATAGATTTGTTATACATTCTGACGCTAAATTTGAACATCCTATTTAATATATTATAATTTATATATCTGTAGTCATTATATTCTTGTGCAATTATATGTATTATTATCTATTATTTTATTTCAGGATATATTATAATAGAACTTTTAAAACTGATAATAAAAATAAACAGTATAGATAATCAAATTAGTAAACTACTCATATATCAAAGTGAAATTTCTCCCATGGAAAAGATATATATACTTATAGCTATATATATATTACTCATCATCGGCCAAGCTAACTGGGAATCGAATCACTACTAATAATTAAACTCTATTGCCTTTTATATATATTGTATATCAACTATACTACCAAGCTATTTATCCGTCAGCCTAACAAATTAGAGCTCCGTGTACTAAATTATGTCAAATGTTCTCTAGTCCTATATTTCCTTCCTCATCACTGCCTCACTCCTCTTCTCCACTCATTTGGCCAACAGCACAAAGATGTGCAGAAAATTAAGCATCTCTGTGGGGGCCGACGTATGGAAGCAACGTAGTTGTCTGAGAAGCGCTTCGGTGGACACGATATATACTAAGTACTCTTATTTGTGTGAAACTGAGAGGTCACGAAATCCTCAACCTGGTCGAGTTTTTTATAAACCGCAGGATTTTAGAAGCGTTGGTGAGATATTGCGTAAATAACCGAGAAATTGGTTCTCTAGAGATGTTTCTAAGGGGTTAGCATTGAGATTGTCGGAACAGAGAATATGAAGATGACTGAGATATACAACTTAAAGGGAAAACCTTTTGGGAGTTGTTTCTAGATTATATTAATATACCTATATATATATATACTATATTATATTATATACGCCGATAATATTTACTACTCAACTGTTATCATCTTTTATTACTGATATATTAAAAAATATCAATCCCTCAACTATATTCTATATAATAATAAATTTATTTATGCTAAATATATATATATAGTACTATATATTCTGGGAGTCTCATGAGAAGTTTCACAAAGAAAGATGTTTGCAAGCAGAGAACTATTAACACAGGGTGGCAAAAGGAAAAAAAGAAACTAATTATAAAATAAAAAAAGTAAGGAAGGGAAAAAAAGAAGATAAAAATCTGACAATCTTGGAAGGAGGATGAAATGGGAATTACAAGGGAATAGAGCTCTTCTGGAAGGAAGCGCTAAGGTAAGAATGAAATAAAGGAGGAAACATGCTCGAATAATGATAGAGGTCTGTGCTAATTTTTCGTAACTGATGAGAACGGATGTGAGGGGAGTGTCGAAGGAACGTGTCCGATTAAATCTTTCGTATAACATTTGGTAGGTATGAAGGTGGTATGGGTAGATGTGTTTGTTGGTTTGCATGGCTCAGGTAAGGAGATGGATATTTTGCGGATGAGGTCATTAAATAAAGAGGAGTGTAAATGGGTAGATGAGACCGCAGTTGAAGCATTGGTAGATTAGGTTCTGCACGGGATTAAAGGATGAATGCAATTAATGCTGGTTTGTTATATTCATATTGATAGGGAGATTGCGTGATGATGAATGAGCATGGATTTGGAATTCAGGTATTTCAACAAAAGCGTATATGGAGGGTATAGTTCACGTTGTGATTGGAGGAAGCATGCAGGTTAATAGTACGTTTTTCATTTAAGCTTGCGTATTTTCTTATGATTTGTATTTTATGATTAACGGCGAAGTTAGTGTGATCCGAGTGTTGTAGGGGAAGATATATTGCTGGTTATTTGGTCGAAAGGTGGTCAAGTGATGAACGGACTGAGATGAGGATCAAAAGAAAGGGCGTTTATGGGGAGGTTTTTGTAAAGTGGACGGGATGGTGTGGAATAAACTTAGTTTACGATTAAGCACATGATTGCGAGGAAGAGTGAGGGAGGAGAAAGGGATAAATTGTATTTAGGTTTTAATGGATTTGATTTCCAGCAGCGCATGATAGGATTAATAGAGAGACTTATGGTAGGTTTTAGTGATTATCGTTGCTGGATTAGGATGTGATGCTTTCATGAAATGGAATATCATGATAGTATTATGAAGATGGAATTTAGCGTGGTTTTACAAGATAAGAATGATTTGGGTTTAATATTTTATTTGCTGGATTGTAGGCGTTGTTTAATGTTGCTCTATGGTTACTCTCAATTTTGCATATATTAGATATAGGTTATGAAGAATTGGAAAGGTTATGGGTGCAGGAGATGAGTGTTAAATGAGGAGAATCGGAAGAGAGTTTTTTAGGTGGTCGGAGTACACTATTTATCCTTCTGGAATGAATTATTTGGCTTGTGTGGTTCTGAAGAGAGTTCTGTATGTATGATTGGGTAGGAGCAGGTTAGTTCGACTCGTGAGTTATAGCGATGTTGTGGCTACGAACTACAGCGGGAGGTTATAGGTTTGTGGAGTGAGACAGTCTCGGTGCTGAGTACGTTGTTAGAGGGTGAAGGCAACTTGAAAGAGTGTCTTGATTTTAAAATATTTAGGAATTATGTTGGATGATAAGGGGAAGGATGTGATGCAGTGTAGTAGGTAGTTGTGAAAGGCAGGAAGGTGGTCTGGTGCAATTAAATCGTTGGTGGTGTAAGGGGACTAAGTTTGAGTGCAATAGATTCTTCAAAGGTGTAAGTTGTACCGGAGTATTAATGCATAGGTATGAGATATGGTCTGGAATTAAGAGGTGTGATTGAAGTAACAGATGGACACTCTTAAGGGCGTGTTAGGTGCGAGAAGATTGATAAAATAGGAAATGAGGTTAGAGAGTTGTGTGGTGTGAAGAAAGGTAATAAATGGAAAATAAATGAAAGTCGTTGAGATGGTTTGGTCATGTGGAAGGATGGATGACAGTCGGTTGTTAAGGGATGTATACGTGGTGTGTGTGTGTGTGTGTAGGTGTGTAGGTGGTGTGTGTGTTGTGTGATGTGTGTGTTGTGTGTCGTGTGTGTGTGTGTGTGTGGTGTGTGTGTGTGTGTGTGTGTGATGTGTGTGTGTGTGTGTGTTGTGACGACGGCTGGGAGACCGACAAAAAGTGGATGTAGTAAAGGAATGTCTGGAAGAGATATGTAGTTGGTCAGAGGCGAAAAGGAAAGGTAGCATAATTCGGAGTGATGACGGGGTTTTGTAAGGGGTGTAAGGGTTGTGGCCCCTGCAAGGATGAACACAATTGACGAGATGATGTCGCGTTTCCGTCATGCTCTAGGGTGGATTTTTGATGTCGGACGAGTTCTCACAATTAGGTATAAAGGGGGCGTAAGGCTGGACTTTCTTTTCTTCTTTGTCATTTTTTTACTACTTTTCTTTTCCGGTGCATGTACGCACGAAAGTGGTCTTGAGGGAAAGAAGTGGATGATATATTTTATATATATATATTATATATATATATATATTATATTATATATAGTATATTATATATATTATATATTATATAGTATATATATATATATATATATATATATATAATATATATATTATATATAATAATATAATATATAATATAATCAGTATATATACCTATAGATAATATTCATTAACACACTTATTGACTGCTTTAAGCAAGTCATTGCTATAGCGACATGTAGCACTAAGTCTTGTATTGTTATATACAAACATCTATGTTTTTAACTTTTAAAATAAGAGTATTAATTACTCAGTAGCATAAATAAGTCAGTAAAATCAATAATAATAATAATTGAAGTAATTTTATGGGAAATTTGTTTTTAACCGCAATCATAAGAGTCTGCGGTGGTGGTAGACTAGCTAGTTAAAATAATTATTGGACCGATTAAAGAATTTATGACTATTTGCGATAGCTGACTGGCGAAGCAAAAAAGTTGCGGAATTGCGAAATTTCGATAGCGGACTGGGACGCAGATGTTGCGTTAATTTTTTTATGCGGATTGACGCATAGCTGGACGCGTGCGATTGCTAGAAGATTAAGATGTTGCGGAATGCTTAATCTGCAGAATGCCAAAATATCGCGGAATTGCGAAATTGCGGATAAAAAAAGTTTCTGCGATTGATGCCAACGTCTGATTATTATTCTTGTGTTACTAAATATCACTAGAATATTTTAGTGAGTATACCACTTATATAATATATTAAATATATTATTATAGATTTGAGATTCGAATTATTTATATTTCTCAAATTATATAACTAGGCTTAAATCATCAATATATACTATATACTTATAGACAATTAATATTATAACTTATTTATTTATTATAGTGTAACAAAAATACTATTATAACTAGATATTATATTTTATAATATAATATATCATAAATATATTTTCTATCATTTTAATATATTTATATGTATTTAAATAATAACTTTATATTGCAGTTTTTGGGGCCTTGTTGTATCAACTCTATACTAATACCTTATCCTATTATTATATTACTTTTATCAATATTATTATTTTTTGCCACTTTTTTATTTATTACTATCATTATTATCCAATATTATTATTTATCTTAATATTATTATAGTATATTTATATATATACTAATATATTATTATATATAGTAATATATTATATATATATATTTATAAGTTTATAATATTTTATAATTTATATATATATATATGTTATTAAATGCAAATATGCAGTTATACATATGCAAATGTATCGTAAATTAACAATATGGTTTGAATTTATTGAATCTTTAAATATATTATTTTCCTATATACATTGTCAACACTTTATTCAATGAACTTTTTACCATATTTGTATACTTTCCTTTATATATTCTATTATAGTTATATATTAGTATATATTATAATATGTTATATAATTCCACTAGATTGAAATTGAACTTTTTAATTAAAAAGTTATTACTATATATTGCAATACTTAGTAACTATATACTTTATACATATATAAAGAACAGCGATATATATATATTATATGAATTTATATATATATTAATTTTTATTAATATACTATATATTTTATATATATATAATTATATATAGTAATATATATATAATAAAGCTAATATATTATTAATGTTAGTTTTGATATATATATATATAGAGAGACTTTATTCAAATATATATTTTATATTATTAATATATTATATATTATATATATATTATTATATATTATTATATTATATATATAATATATTAATTTATATATATATAAATAATATGTTTAATATATATATAATTAAGTATTATATAAATTATATATATAATATATAAGATATTATATATAATAATAATAATAATTACCTATAGTATATTTATATATTATATAATTAATATATATTATATATATATATATATATATAGTATATATTAATAATACTATTATATTATAATAATTATTAATATAATTATATATATACATTTTATATATGTTTAGTAATTTTTTTTGGTAGGGGATGAATGTTAAGAAGCCTGATTAGATGTGATGTTATACGGTAATACCTGGTAAATTAGTTTCGCTACCCATGTGGCAATTTTTCAATGTTATGTATAGAGAATAAGCAGAAGTGAATGCGTGTGTATTTTGCACCAGGGAAAACCTGGATTAGTATACATAATATATATTATTAGGACTAAACTCTATAATTTATTTTAACAATTGTTGTTATTTTTGTGTTAGCTTGATTTTGTTTTGTTTTCAAAGACTTTGTCTTTGATAAGTTTTGTAGCCCTAAGTAACTTAGCCAGAGGCTTTAGTTAATAGTAATTTACTAAATTATAGCAATATTAGATTGACAATTTGAAAGAGAAGTAGAAGATATATATCAAAAATGGTTGAAAAGAGATAAGAAAGTACCTCTTTTCTTTACATTTTTGATTTATTTGAATCAACCGAGATATAGTATATAACAGCGGTTATGACCGTTATAGAATGCAGTATGATATTGGTTTTTATGCATATAATTCTGGACATTATATGCAATATTCGGGCAAAGTCAAATACAATAAATAACTTAAGCTTTATTTTTCTTTTTTTAAAGTTTATATCCTGCATTCTATAATAGGTTTGTATAAATAAAATAATAGAGGACTAAGTGAAAGTATAATAATAGTTTTTTATATCTAAATAAAACAAATAAAGAAGAGATAATAATCATGTTATGAGATCGTTTTTCATAGACTATTTTCTTATGTTTATCTCGTTTATAATTTGCAATGTACTCTGAAAATTTGAAAATTTTATTTTAGATGGACCATTATGTAAATACAAAATCGCTATTTACCAATAGATAAACTACTGAAAAATTAAAAAATTAACCTTTTACTGAATGAATGTTTCATGTTTGTTTATATCACGTGGTTTCCCTCCATAGTATTTATATAAAGAATTTATTGGTCTCTTGTATGATCAATAGATGCAATATTTTGTTACTGTGTATCATGTCTGATGGAATATTTCCTACCAGAAATTTCTATTCTTAAGCCCTTATATCCTCCATAGTCTTTAAACCTTAAACTAGAAATATTACCCTTGTTGCTCTTAGACACTCCAAGCAATTCTTTACTTTAAGGGCCAAACCCCGTGTGCACATTATACTGAATACTTTATGTTAACATAGTATGTTGCTTAATAAAAAGAATCTAAATAAGGGGCCTACCTTGCTGACTTACTTAATTGTTATTGTTGGGTATTAAGGTTTTTTCTGGTATTTCCTGTTTCCCCGTAACTCTTGGGCTCTGCAGAACAGTATTTCAAAGGCAAGACCAAAAGAAGACATGCTAATGGTCTCCTGGCATTTGAGCAAAGGCCGCTGGAAGCTCTTTAGTTATTATTTATCTACTATGCTATGTATTCCATTATTTCTAAGATATCTATCATCATCAATCATAGCCTATACAATTGACTGATACATTTGAGAAATCTTAATAGTGCCAGATGAACCCTAACTTGAAATACCTGGAGGCACATTTACCTTCCCTAGCAGAACCGGAAGAGTCAAAAGAGGAAACCCTAGCCCAAACTTGTGAACAATACTCTAATACTGGCCTAACATAGCTATTATACAGCTTACTTATAACTTCCTTGCTCTTTTAAACGACATTGCAATTTATTATGCCTATCTTATTAGCTTTATTTCTTGCTTCCAAACACTGATAAGCTACTTTCAAATTATTGCTTAACTAACACCCAAATATTTTTCTTGGTCTAGACCCCAAGTCAATCCCCCCCTCATCGTGCTAAATCTTTAAAGTAACTATATCTTTAGCTGTGAGTGTACATACTGTTATTACAGTATAGTGTGGCATACTTTCTAAGAATTTTTTTTATAACTGATCATTAAAAACAACAATTTAAAAAAAATAAAATTGTAATACATGCTAGGAAAATTTTAATAGTTGACAGCCATTCGGTTTTTATTATTTTTTTTTTTTATAAAAAGCCCAAATGCAAGAAACGTTTTGATTAGTTAGATTAATACAAACGCATATGTCAAATAATTTTAATTGTTGCTCTTTTTTTATATCGTTTTCTGAACAAAAATATTTAAAAAAAAAAGGAAACTTGTGAAGTTCAGAGACTGAAGTAGATTTATGTATAGGAATTTAGAAATAAATTTTGCTAAATACAAAACAATTTAAATATGTTTATAAACTTTGGCTGGAAATTTTGCTGAAAAGCACACTGCACACACACAAGATTGGATTGAAGTACTAATAATATTTCTACCATGGTAAAATAAACTGTATCGATGATCCACACTGAGAGAAAAAAATACCGATATATCGATTCATTGGCGTGAAATATTATCGAAATTTTTCCTATCGATAAATCGATGTATATCATCCTTTCTTCATCAGTACGTATTTGAATATTATAACTGAATATTTGAATTTTAGCACGATATAGCCTACCATGATCACAGATAAATAATAATACACTATGCTATGAGTATGATATTAGTTTGCGAGTTGTGTCATGACGTGATGCTATGAAATAGCTTATAATAATGGGTACTAAATGCTTTCGATAAAATTAAATTTTCTCAAGGTGTTTTTAATTTGGCAAGAATTTTCGCAAGCGAAAGAAATTCTTCACTTTCCCGTTTGACTTGGCAAATATTGAAATTTCCTTTTCGAGTTTGTGATGTCACATGAAAACAAGCAAATGTTATTTGGATACGAAATATGTGTACAGGTTTAGAATTCAATATCTGAAGTGTTTGAGGTTCAGTGTGGAGTCCCCCAGGGAAGCATTTTGAGCCCTACACTTTTTAACATCATGATAAATGATCTTTGTGACAATTGTCCTTTGGGAATAAAATTTTCTCTTTATGCTGATGATTGTACTTCATCAGTATTCAGTACGCGGTGATAGGCGTAAAGTTTGCAACATATTTGGTGTATTTCAATATTAGCATGCTACACTATGATACTAGTTTAGTTTGTAATTTGACCTGATGATACGTGAGAACTTATAATAATAATAGGCTCTAAATGCTTTCTATAAAATTAAATGGGTAATTATTTAGTATTGGTGACTTGAGTTCACATACACAGTATATTAAAATTATAAACATTTCATTTACGAAAATAGTTTTAAAAAATTATTTGAAGTTTTGGTAATTGTTACCCAGAGTGTTGTCACCCCCGATTTTTATGAAAACCACAGGATATACTCTAAAAAAATAATAATAAAGAATAGTGAAAACGAAAATCGGCAGTCTCTTTAGGAAAAAAAAGTTACAGCCTCTCAAAGTTGTAAAAAACCCCAGGATTTGTTATTAAAAAAAAAAACAAAAAAATGTTTTTTGAAAATCACACGATATACTCTAAAAAAATAATAATGAAGAATAGTGAAAGCGAAAATCGGCAGTCTCTTTAGGAAAAAAAGTTACAGCCTCTGTAATTTAAAAATTTTCCTGTAGACTTTCTTATAATAAAAATTAGTGGGCCTCGTGCTCATTTTAGGGCCATCCTAGTTCAGGTTATGATAAGATTTGTTAATTCTACATAGATTTTCTCTGTGTATACCTAACAAAACTTATCATAACCTGGACTTAGAGGGCCTGAAATGAGACCTAACCTGGATCGATCAATATTGAAAAGTCTATGGGATTTTTAACAACTTTGAGAAGCTGTAACTTTTTTTCCTAAAGAGAGCGACAATTTTCGTTTTCACTATTTTTTATTATTATTTTTTTAGAGTATATCCTGGGATTTTCATAAAAATCGGGGGTGACAACCCTCTGGGTAACAATTACCGTTTTTTTTTTTTTTTTTTAAAGATTTTCATGTATTTTACACATATATTTTAAAGAAAAATATAAAAAATAACGTTCCAAAAATTTTAAACTGCTAATTTTCTCGTTTTCTTAGGGATGTCGCTATCTATACTTTGTTCCGATTTTTTAAATATCGATTGCATTAATATTTTTCTGATAATCTATAATTTTGAATGATTATTATCAACAGTTTGATTGTTCTACCAAATATACGTTTAAATATATTAAAAAAAACATTTTGTAAACTAATTTTGTAATAATAAAATAAAATAATAATAAAGTAATAATAAAATTTTTTCTTATAATACTATGCAATATATATATATATATATATATATATATATATATATATATATATATATATATATATATATATATATATATATATATATATATATATATATATTAAATACCAAAACTGTTTTATCATGTGGGAACATTTTAAGCAAATTTTAATGAATATTCAGTCAGTATGTTTTAACACTTTGACTGCCATGTCGCACATATATGTGCGATCGTGATATTTCATTTGCCGCCTCGTCGCACATATTTGTGCGACACAGTGACTTCGTTTGAGGCCTCGGCACACAAATCTGTGAGACAATACATGCAATTATATATGCTCAAAAGATAGCGTGGCCGCTAAGGAAACTTTTGGTATAAGTCTTGTGGCCGTCGGTGTTACGGTTCTAGTTTTACCTAACGTTTAGTTTCATATGAAAATGGGAATATATATATATATATATATATATATATATATATATATATATATATATATATATATATATATATATATATATATATATATATATATATATATATATATATATATATATATAAGGTATATATATATATATATATATATATATATATATATATATCTCATAAGCATATGAATCCATGTACCGGCACGGGGAGCCAGTTAGGTGGTGGTACACATTTTTTTTTTTTTTATTATTTTATTATTTTACCTCTGAAATATTTATAAGTTTGCGTATTTTAGCTCTGAAATATAAAAAAACATTAGGAAATAGATGTCACACATGTATGTGCGACATGTCGCACACATGTGTGCGACATGTCGCACATATATGTGTGACATGGACCAATGTCGCACATATAATCTTTACGAATTTCAGCTACCATATGATTTCATTAATCATAACCTATATAAAAATGCAAAAATCTTAACGTGGCCTCCGGAGAAGTTTTACCGATTTACCCGTGGCAGGCAATGTGTTAAAGATAAACCCATTAGGGTGGCAAAGAGAAAACCTGTTTGGTGGAATAGAGAGATAAGAGAGAAAATTAATGAAAAGCGTAGATGTTTTAAAATATTCAAAGGTAGTAATAGGGAAGATGAACTTAACCAATCAATAAGAAAGGCAAAGAGAGAGGCAGAAATTAATTTAGCAAGGAATAGTAATAAGAATCTGAAGAAGTTTTTTAGCTTTTATAAATTTAAAAGTAAGAATAGGACAATTGGTCCAATTAAAATTGATAAAAATTTAGTGAGTTCAGATAAGGAAATGGTCAACATTTTCAATGCTTATTTTGCTTCAGTGTTTACTGAGGAAAGATAGATAATAGTTTGGAGACTAATAGTTCTTGTATGCATGTAACAAATAGACTTACAGAATTTGAATTTGATGTAAAAGATATAAAACGTTTATTAGATCATATTGACCCAAGTAAAGCTGCAGGCCCTGATGGTATATATATATGGTAGAATTCTGAAAGAGGGTAGTACCAGCATTGCAAAGGCACTGTATTTGATTTTTAAGCGATCTATAACATTTGGTGAGGTACCAGATGACTGCAAAATGGCATATGTTGTGCCTATTTATAAGAAAGGTAGTAAGGAAGATTTGGGAAATTATAGGCCAGTTAGCTTAACATCTCTGGTTATAAAGGTTCTGGAAAAGTTAATGAAAGGTCATATAGAGAAATATTTAGAAGATAACAAGGTATTGTATGACTTCCAGCACGGTTTCAGAAAGGGTAGGTCATGTCAGACAAACCTTTTAGAATTTATGGAATACATTACTGGCTGCATTGACCGAGGAGATCCAGTTGATATTGTATATTTAGACTTTAGTAAAGCTTTTGATAAGGTTCCCCACATAAGGCTGATGAAAAAGTTATTGCAATGTGGTATAGGTGGAGTGGTACATGGTTGGATTAAAGAGTGGTTGCGAAATAGAAAACAGTGTGTACAACTAAATGGGAATAAATCATCGTGGGAAATAGTGAAGAGTGGTGTCCCACAGGGTTCAATGCTGGGGCCACTATTGTTCCTCATATATATAAATGATTTAGACCAGGGACTTAAATGCAAGGTTTCTAAGTTTGCAGATGATACTAAAGTGGCCACCTCAGTTAGGAATAGTGAAGGATGCATAAAGATTCAAAATGATCTTGATAAACTTCTTGGGTGGGCAGATAAGTGGCAAATGAATTTTAATAGTAAAAAGTGGTTCTTCACTTAGGTTACTCAAATAAAAGTTTTAACTACGATATGAATGGGGATTGGCTTGAGTCTGTGGACAAAGAAAAAGATTTAGGTGTGATTATAAGCAGTAATTTGAAAGTAGCTAATCAGTGTTTGGAAGCAAGGAATAAAGTTAATAAGATGCTGGGCATAATAAATCGCAATGTTGTTTACAAGAGCAAGGAAGTAATAAGTAAACTGTATAATAGCTATGTTAGGCCAGTAATAGAGTATTGTGCACAAGTTTGGGCCCCTTATTTAAAGAAAGACTTAGATATGCTAGAGAGAGTGCAACGCAGAGCAACAAGGATGATTTCTGGGTTTGAGGGTAAGAGCTATAAGGAGAGGCTGAAGGAGTTAGGAATGTTTTCTGTAGAAAGGCGATTTCTCAGAGGGGACATGATACAAGTCAACAAAATATTTACATCTATTGATAATACAGAGACTACCGATAGTATCGGTAGTATCGGCCATTTTGGGGGGTATCGGTATCGGTTAATATGGCCGATACTTCTTACTTTTTGGGTGAAAAATTATGAGAAACTTTTAGATTCAATAATAAATCTAGTTCGATATAGATAGCTAGTACTAGGTTTTGTTTTTTTTTTTTCCTAGATTTCCTTTTTAACTTAGATTTTTAGCATTTCTCCAACTTGGGCTTTAGCGTAACATTTACCTATTTGGACAGCCATTATTAAAATTTATACAGATTTATCTTCTACTTTTTTTGGTTGATCAATAGTATTTTTAAAAAATTTTTTTTTTGTACCCAATTTCGTGAGTGTGTGAGTGTTTTTAAACTTTCTGGATTATTCATATTTTAGATATTTGCTGTAAATAGGGTTTTACCGTTTTAAAATTTCAGGTTTTAAATTTAGGTTTTAGCGTACGAATAATTTTTCCTCATTTCTCCTTTGGTTTTTGTCTATTTGTTTCTGTCTGTTTTTTTTTGTGTGTGATTGTGTGTGCGTGTATGATAGCAGATTTGCACAGGCGTGGCTTTTTTTTTACTTTACCAACATCAATGACTTGCACTCTATAACTCTGCATCCATGGAATACCACCTCTCTTACTCTAACCCTAATTTTATGCTCTTGTCTGACACCCAGATGGCTAAGAATTCATCCTTCAAATCGTTTAATATATCCAACTATAACCTATTTTATAATTTCTGTCTGAAGGGTGGAGTATGTGCCTATGTAAATATAAACACTCCTGTAACACATCTCGAGAATCAACTCTTAACTTCATGTTCTGTAGCTTTAAAATTTTCTCCTACTACAAATCTTATGCTTCCGCTAATGTTCTCCTAACAGAACAGATTTTCATGCCTTTTTTGATTACCTTACTACTTCTCACGAGACTGTTATATCTTCTCATCCAAATACTGAGGTCCTCTATTTAGGGAATACTGAGGTCCTCTATTTAGGGAATTTCAATGTACACAACACTGAATTGTTGGGTTCCTCTCATACTGATTTAGGTGGGGAGGAGGCCAAATCATTCAGCATTCCCAACGATCTAGAGCAACTAATCAAAGAACCTACACACATTCCGGATCATCCCAACCGATTCTTGAACACACTTGTCCTATGTTTCACCACTAGTCCTTCTCTCTATAAATACACCACCTTCGCTTCTATCGGTAAATCTGACCACAACCTTATATCTCTTAATTTTAATACTTTCTCTCCAACATCTCCATCCTGCCCTATGCGGTTTTTCTGACACTTTGATCGGGCAGATTGGAGGGCATTGCGTTGCTTCTACGCTAACTATAATTGGAGTGACTGCTTTGACTCTGAAGACGCTTCAGCTTCTGCCGATAAAGTGGGAACTTAAATTGTTGATGGGATGAGCAGGCTCATTCCTTCTTGGACTAAATCTTTTTCTCCTCAAAATCCATGGTTCGATCATGCTTGTTTTCTGTCCATTCAGGCTAGAGACAGTGCATATCGGGTGTGGAAAAATTCTCGTTCTCCTATCACTCTCGCCAATTTTCATTCAACTAGAAATCGTTGCAGGGATACTCTTCGACGAGCAAAGCGAACTTCCATTAAACAAAAGTGCGCTGACCTCCTTGGTTCTCCTACTGACAAATCTCTCTGGCCTCATGCCAAAAACATCTCTAACAACTTCTGTAAATCATCCTTTCCTCCTCTTATTCGCTCTGATGATTCTGTTGTTAATACTCCAACTGAAAAGGCCAATCATTTCTTTGGCCTCCTATTTTCCTCTAACTCAACCCTGGACGATTCTGACATTCCTCTTCCTCCTCCTTCTTCTCCTCTCAGGTGTCCTATGCCTTTACCTGTAATTTCATTTGATCGGGTGCATGGGCTCCTGAAATCTATGAACGTTAGGAAGGTCGGTGTCCCGGATGGCATTCCTCCGAGTTTTGAGGAAGTCTGCTTCCGTGCTGACCCGCCCCTCGTTCAACTATATTCTCTATGCCTCAATACTAGCACTTTCCCTCAGTGTTGGAAGCGGGCATATGTTCAACCTATTCCGAAAAAAGGATGCTGCTCTGATCCTTCTAACTATCGCCCTATAGCTCTAACTTGTATTCTTTCTAAGATCTTTGAAACCATTCTCAACTCTACCTTCTTAGATCATCTGGAATCTCATTCCCTTCTTTCCGATTGCCAGTACGCCTTTCGGCGCTCGAGATCTACTGGCGATATACTTTCCTATTTAACAGATTTATGGTTTTCCGCCCTTAGGAACTACGGGAAGACTTGTGTGGTGGCGCTTGACATATCTACTAGCGATATACTTTCACGCGTCACTGCTCTCCAAGCTCCCCTCCTTTGGGTTTCCTTCTTTTCTTTGCTTACTTATGTCTAGCTTTCTTTCAAATCGCTCAATGTCGGCTGTTGTTGATGGGGCGACTTCTTCTTTTTCTATCAATAGTGGTGTTCCTCAGGGTTCTGTTTTATCTCCTACTTTATTCCTGCTTTTCATCAATGATCTTCTTGCCTGCACATCTAACTATCCACTCATATGCCAATGACTCGACCCTTCATTCTTCAACTCATTTCAATTCTTCTATCTCTTTTACTTCAAGAATTGCCTTTTGTCTTAATCTTTCTGATTCTATTCTCACTGATCTGGATAGAATTTCAGGGTTGGGTCGTCTCAACCTTGTGAAATTTAATTCTTTAAAAACCCAACTTCTACAAATCCTAAGACACCTAACTTTCCTATCTCTTTCGACGGTTCTCTCGTCTCTCCTGTTGACAATATAAACATCCTTGGCCTTAACATAAACAAAAAAATGTATTGAAAACCTCAAATCACAACGGTTGCTAGGGCGGCTTTAAAGAAACTGGGAGTTCTGTTTAGACCGAGACTTTTTTCCTTCTCTCAGTTACAATAGCTATACAAGGGTCACATCTGCCCTTGTATGGAGTACTGCTCTCATATCTGGGAGGGCTCTGGTTTCACCCAGCTTTTGGATTGGGTCGAGTCAAAGGCCAAAAGACTTATAAACTGTCCTGTACTTTCCAGTTCACTTGACCCTCTATATTTGCGGCGCGATGTTGGTCTTTATCCCTTTTCTATAGGTACTGTAGCGGCAAGTGCTCGAGGGAACTTTCCACTCGCGTACCACCACCTTTATGACGCCCTCGTAGCACAAGGGGTGTCGTGTCGGCACATGAGTTTTGTGTTGATATTAGTAACTCCAGAGTAGTTCGCTGCAGTGCTACTTTCTTTTCTGCCACATCTGTTCTGTGGAATTCTCTTTCCTCTTCTTTGTTTCCTACCCAATTTAATCTCCATCACTTTAAAGCCTGCGTCTGTGCTCATCTGTGTAATTTGCGTTAGATGAATTTTTGAGGCGTTCAACCCCCTCCTTGAATAGGGTTATGCCCGTGAGCGGCGGTGACAACTGTAAAAAAGAAAAAATAAATAAAAGGTTCTAATAAGGAATTCCTTAAGCTAGCTGAAACCCCACAAGAATGGCATCTCCCACGGTGAACCACTTCAAGAATGAATTTAAATAGCATAACCGAGGAGCTGCTCGTTTGACAAAAAAAAAAAAAAAAAAAAAAAAGATTCGCAGAAGTGGAAGCCGCCTTATCTGCAACCCCTGGCAACAGCAAATAAACCTACTGAAGATGAGGATTTGGATATGTTAGACTTTGATAAGTTTATGGCCGAAATTGCATTGACATCTCATTCGCCTTCAAAGGAATCACACCAAGGAACCTCATCGTAAAAACTGAAGAGACAGTCATCAAAGAGTAAAGATAATTCAAATTAGCAATCTGTGAAAGAGGAGATGAGGCTCTACGAAAACATGGAGATGCTGCCTACAGAAGAGAAGACGAAGACGCTTCAGCTTCTGCCGATAAAGTGGGAAGCTAAATTGTTGATGGGATGAGCAGGCTCATTCCTTCAATCATTTTCTCCTCAAAATCCATGGTTCGATCATGCTTGTTTTCTGTCCATTCAGGCTAGAGACAGTGCATATCGGGTGTGGAAAAATTCTCGTTCTCCTATCACTCTTGCCAATTTTCATTCAACTAGAAATCGTTGCAGGGATACTCTTCGACGAGCAAAGCGAACTTCCATTAAACGAAAGTGCGCTGACCTCCTTGGTTCTCCTACTGACAAATCTCTCTGGCCTCATGCCAAAAACATCTCTAACAACTTCTGTAAATCATCCTTTCCTCCTCTTATTCGCTCTCGGATGATTCTGTTGTTAATACTCCAACTGAAAAGGCCAACATTTCTTTGGCCTCCCTATTTTCTCTTCTAACTCAACCCTGATGATTCTGGCATTCCTCTTCCTCCTCCTTCTTCTCCTCTCAGGTGTCCTATGCCTTTACCTGTAATTTCATTTGATCGGGTGCATGGGCTCCTGAAATCTATGAACGTTAGGAAGGTGGGTGTCCCGGATGGCATTCCTCCGAGTTTTGAGGAAGTCTGCTTCCGTGCTGACCCCGCCCCTCGTTCAACTATATTCTCTATGCCTCAATACTAGCACTTTCCCTCTCGTGCCAGTGTTGAAGCGGCATATGTTCAACCTATTCCGAAAAAAGGATGCTGCTCTGATCCTTCTAACTATCGCCCTATAGCTTTAACTTGTATTCTTTCTAAGATCTTTGAAACCCTTCTCAACTCTACCTTCTTAGATCATCTGGAATCTCATTCCCTTCTTTCCTATTGCCAGTACGCCTTTCGGCGCTCGAGATCTACTGGCGATATACTTTCCTATTTAACAGATTTATGGTTTTCCGCCCTTAGGAACTACGGGAAGACTTGTGTGGTGGCGCTTGACATATCCAAAGCATTTGACCGGGTATGGCACGCGTCGTCACTGTCCAAGCTCCCCCCCTTTGGGTTTCCTTCTTTTCTTTGCTTACTTATGTCTAGCTTTTTTATCGCTCAATGCCGGCTGTTGTTGATGGGGCGACTTCTTTCTATCAATAGTGGTGTTCCTCAGGGTTCTGTTTATCTCCTACTTTATTCCTGCCATCAATGATCTTCTCGCCTGCACATCTAACTTATCCACTCATATGCCGATGACTCACCCTTCATTCTTTCAACTCATTTCAATTTGCTATTCCTTTACTTCAAGAATTGCCACCAATCTTCCGATTCTATTCTCACTGATCTGGATAGAATTTCAGGGTTGGGTCGTTCAACCTTGTGAAATTTAATTTTTTAAAAACCCAACTTCTAACTCCCCCTCTAAGACACCTAACTTTCTCCTATCTCTTTCGACGGTTCTCTTGTCTTCCTGTTGACAATATAAACATGCTTGGCCTTAACATAAACAAAAAATGTATTGAAAACCTCAAATCACAACGGTTGCTAGGGCGGCCTCTAAAGAAACTGGAGTTCTGTTTAGACTGCGAGACTTTTTTCCTTCTTCTCAGTTACTCCAGCTATACAGTGTCACATCCGCCCTTGCACGGAGTACTGCTCTCATCTGGGAGGGCCTCTGGGTTTCACCCGGCTTTTGGATAGGGCCGAGTCAAAGGCCAAAAGACTTATAAACTGTCCTGTACTTTCCAGTTCACTTGACCCTGTATCTTTGCGTGTGATGTTGGTCTTTATCCCTTTTCTATAGGTACTGTAGCGGCAAGTGCTCGAGGGAAACTTTTCCACTCAAGGCATCACCTGCCTTTATGACGCGCCTCAGAGCACAAGGGGTGTCGTGGTCGGGCATGAGTTTTGTGTTGATATTAGTAACTCCAGACAAGTTCGCTGCAGTGCTTCCTTCTTTTCTGCCACATCTGTTCTGTGGAATTCCTTGCCTTCTTTTATTTTCCTTCCTACTGAATTTAATCTCATCACTTTAAAGCCTGCGTCTGTGCTCATCTGCGTAATTTGCGTTAGATGAATAAACTAGAGAAGTTACCCTCCTTGAATAGGGTTATGCCCGTGAGCGGCGGTGACAACTGTAAAAAAAAAAAAAATAAATAAAAGGTTCTAATAAGGAATTCCTTAAGCTAGCTGAAACCCCACAAACCACTTCTAGAATGCATTTAAATAGCATAACCGAGGAGCTGCTCGTTTGACAAAAAAAAAAAAAAAAAAGATTCGCAGAAGTGGAAGCCGCCTTATCTGCAACCCCTGGCAACAGCAAATAAACCTACTGAAGATGAGGATTTGGATATGTTAGACTTTGATAAGTTTATGGCCGAAATTGCTTTGACATCTCATTCGCCTTCAAAGGAATCACACCAAGGAACCTCATCGTAAAAACTGAAGAGACAGTCATCAAGGAGTAAAGATAATTCAAATTAGCAATCTGTGAAAGAGGAGATGAGGCTCTACGAAAACATGGAGATGCTGCCTACAGAAGAGAATTCTTTCATGCGGTGGCATGAAAATGGGCCAAGGTTTTCATTATTATCAGTGCTTGCAGGCAAATAATTATCAGCACCTCCTTCATCAGTCGAGAGCGAGCGCATTTATAGTGTAGGTAGGAATGTAAACACCTCAAAAAGGAACAGGCTCTCGCCAGATACTAGTGAAAGCTTAATGTTTTTGCATCACAATTTGTGAATTTTTGAATTTGAGTATTGAATGATATCTATCTTTATCTTAAAGGAGTATATTATTATGTCATGTTTGAGTAATAGCATTTTTTTATTTTATCTTTTCAGCTGATTAATTGAGGTCTCTTCTTTCATTATTTTATTCTTTATATTGTAGCTAGTTAAAGAATCTTCTTGTAAATTGTAATCATGTTAAAACATAAAAGCTAGTAGCTAAACTTTGTTAATACTTACTGGAAAATGGAAATGGAATATTTTTTGAATAAACACAAACATAAAAAAGTTATTAATATTATATTTGCATTTATTATTCCTTAAAGACACTATTTTAATTTATAAAATATATATACTTGGGCACAACCAAATATGAAATATAAATGACTAAGTATTGGTTGTACAGGGAATGCAATCTTGAGTTGCCTAGCAGTACACAAATGTTCTATCTTATTACTGTGTATTTATTATATTAATTAAAAGTATCGGCACCTATAAAAATAGAGTATCGGTATCGGCCTCTTTTCTTTTATCGGTACATCCCTAACAGAGACCAATAAATTTTTCATAGTAGAACATGGACAGGTGAAAATTAAGAAGAAAATTAAGAAGAAAGCATGCCATCTTGATATAAGAAAGCATGCATTCAGTAATAGGGTTGTTAAATTTTGGAATAGTCTGCCAGAGGAGGTTGTTGAGTGTGACTCGATTGCAACATTTAAGAAAGGGTTAGATTCGTTTATGGATGGGTTGGGTATCATATAATATATTGACGAAGCCAAATTGGCTTGTTTTTAGTTATAGTAGTTATTAATGTTAGATGGCATGTGTGACCATAACTTAGTTATTAATGCATGTGGATGGTTTGGGTATCATATTTATATATCATTAGTTTTGACTAAGCCAAATTGGTGGATTTGTAGTTACAACAAATTGACAAGCCCTAGGGTGCTTTGTAGATTTGCATGAGCATGTTTGGGTTGTGGGTTGACTGGGACAGTCTCGATAGGCCCATGTGGCTTTTTACTATCTCTATATTCTTAATGTCTTAATATATATATATATATATATATTATATATATATATATATATATATATATATATATATATATATATATATATATATATATATATATATATATATATATATGATAAAAATTAAGATTGTGACCAGTAGAAAATTTTCTGAGTACATTGAAACAAGCTGCGTGAGTCGGTATTAGATCGACTTGCACCGAGTTTGTGAGGCTGATTGAGTTCATATATATATATATATATATATATATATATATATATATATATATATATATATATATATTTATATATATATATATATATATATATATATATATATGAGATTACAGCCCATTAGGGGGCCTGGTTCGAGCCAGCGGGGAAGAGGTTGAGGGGGGATGTTTTCCATACCCTGTAGGGGAAGGGCGGAGGAACCCCTGTGATACCCAAATACCAGAGAGCGGGGGTCCCAGAGAGATCCTCCCCTCCGGAGGGAAAAATGTCTCACTCCCTTTCGTTTTGAAGGTTGAGAGACTGATCAAAGAGTCAGGGCTGTGTCTATCTCTGGGGTACCCATTAGTTTAAAAAAATTTTTTTTAAAACTAATGGGTACCCTAAGGGTAGACCGCCCCGATGGCAGGAGTCTGGGTCTCTCAGCCTTCTGGGGAGCGAAAAGGTAAGACTATTTCCACCCTCCGGGAGAGTCTCCGGAACCCCCGCTCTTTGGTATTTGGGTGTCACTGGGTTCCTCTGCCCCTTCCCTACGGGCTATGGAAAACATCCCTATCTGTTTTCTGTTGGCGCGAGCCCCTATGGGCTGTGATATATATATATATATATATATATATATATATATATATATATATATATATATATATATATATATATATATATATATATATATATATATATATATATATATATATATTCTCTATAAATTGTCCTGTACTTTCCAGTTCGCTTGACCTCTATCTTGCGGCGCGATGTTGGTGCTTTATCTCTTTCTATAGGTACCGCAGCGGCAGCGAGGAAATATCACCCGCGCACCACCACCTTTACGTCGCCCCGTAGCACAAGGGGTGCTGTATCTGCACATGAGTTTTGTGTTGATATTGGTAACTCCCCACTTCAAAGCCTGCGCCTGTGCTATCTGCGTAATTTGATTTAGTTGTTCGATTCTGAGGCGTAACACCCCCTCCTTAAATAGGGCTCTGCCCGTGAATGGTGGTGACAACTGTAAAATATATATATATATATATATATATACTATATATATATATATATATATATATATATATATATATATATATATATATATATATATATATATATATATATATATATATATATATATATATATATATATATATATATATATATATTAGTGATGCACCGATACCATGGTATCTGTATCAGTGGTATCGGTCGATTTTTGAGGTATCAGTATCGGGAATTTGAGAGGGGAGTATCGGTGTCAGTAAAATTTGCCAATAATACATACAAAAGTGGTTTTAATTGATTTTATATATATATATATATATATATATATATATATAGCAGTTATATATATATATATATATATATATATATATATATATATATATATATATATAGTATATATATATATATATATATATATATATATATATATATATATATATATATATATATATATATATATATATATATATATATATATATATATATTTTAAATATCTATGTGTATATATATATATAGTATATATATATATATATATATATATATATATATATATATATATATATATATATAGTATATAGTTATATATATATATATATATATATATATATATATATATATATATATACATATTTATATATATATATATATATATATATATATATATATATATATATATATATATACCTTATGTCCCGCATTGCTACAGAGTGGTGTTGGTAGTTGAAAGGTTTTGAGCTTATCAACACCATTCACGAAAAGCAAGATTTGATAGAACGGGGTTTTCAGCCCCTTGCTATCAGACAAAGAATTTAAAAATTTTCTTCAATGACTCGATGACTTCGAGAAACGAGCTTTAACCTTTCTAGAAATTAAAGTTTCGAATTTCTTTTCCCTTCACCTTGCTTTAATATATATACATATATATATATTATTATTATTTTTATATTATTATTATATATAAATTATTATTATTATTATATATTATTATATATTATTATTATTATTATATATTATATATTATATTATATATTGTACATACATATTATACATATATATATATATTATATATTATTATTATATTATATATATATTATTATTATTATTACATATATTATATATATATATTATATTATATATTATTATTATTATTATTATTATTGTATTATTATTTATATTACATATATATTATATATATATTTCCAGTATATACCTGGTATATATATATATATATATATATATACATATTATTATTATATTATTATTATATTATTATTATTATTGCATATATATTATATTACAGCGTATGTTGTAACAAAGAGACTTTATTATTATAATTATTAAATATTATGATTACAATTATGTAGCATATATTATTATTATTATTATTATTATTATTATTATTATTATTATTATTTTAGAAGCATATGTCATTAACATATTTTTTTTTTTTTGCTTATTATTACTATTATAAATATTATATCATAGTTATTATTATTATTATACATATATATATTATATATACATACCGTATATATATATATATATATATATATATATATATATATATATATATATATATATATATATATATATATATATATATATATATATATATATATATTATTATATATATATATAAGGAAGAATAATTAATAAACATATAAATTATTATTATTATATATTATTATTATTATATATATATTATTATTATTATTATTATTATTATACCGTATTTATATATATATTATTTATACTTATTGTGAATGAATATTTTGTATATATATATATATATAGGGTTCACACTTTCTGGAAAGTCAGGGAAAGTCAGGGAAAAAAAAATTGGTCAGGGAAGGTCAGGGAAACGTTTTAAGATATGCTGAAAGTCAGGGAAATTCCAAAAAAGTCAGGGAAATTTTAAAATTTCAAAACATATGAAGAATGACCCATGGACCAAGTTGCATATTTTTGATATATTTTTTTCCTTACTGGATAATTGTGGAATAAGAGATGTATTTGATAAGTGAATGAAAAGGATGGGCAAGGAATGACATTCCATAAATCTACTTCTATCCTGATTCTTTCTATTTTTAGTTCACTATTACCAACTATTCTTCCTATTCTGTTTGTAGAGGTTGTTCCAAGTTCATCCTCTCGATTGAAGGTGATTGGTGTATGGATGTGTTTTAGACTGTATGACGACTTAATCTGTTTATATCTTTTTCTTTTTAGGGATTTATACTTTTTGAGGTGTTTTTTTAAGGTTTGACGAAGTGATTTTGGATTTTTGTGCAGTTGAAGGTATTTATTATTTATTATAAAATGACTTCAAACAAAAAAAAATAACTTAAACGACCAGTGGTTGGACGTCAAACTGAACCCACAGTTTATCAGGTGGTTGGGTAAAGGACCTGATAGTTCCAAGGAATACTGTAAAGTATGTAAAAAGAACTTTGATCTATCTAACATGGGACGCCAAGCCGAAGTTTCACATTCAAGAGGGGAAACTCATTTGAATTTAATCAAAACTCAGCAGGACCAACCATCATTGAAAAACTTTTTTGTTATGTGTTCTAATAATACAAATATTAGTGAAAGTGTGTGCACTGAAAATTATGCCATTCCATCAACTTCTATTCATAATCAACAAATTGTAAATGACCCTGATTGTTCTATTAATAACCAACCAAAACCAGTTTATCAATCAGTTTCATCTTTTTGCATTAAAGATGATGTTACAAGATCTGAAATACTATGGGCATTAAAGGTGATGGATGATAAAATGTCTTTAAACTCGTGTGCAGATATAGGGAAACATTTAAATTAATGTTTCCAGATAGTGCTGTAGCTTCAAATTTTAAAATGGGGCCGATGAAATGTAAATATGTGATTAAACATGGACTTGCTCCCTATTTTTCTAGAAAGCAAAAGCACAATACACTCTACTTTGCAGTGAAGCTCATTCTACCCTTGAATTAAAATTCAAAATATTTTTTGGATGGTGATTGTCTTTCTAAGAGACTTGATTAGTTTTTTCTTCTATAGTACCTGGAATCAATGTTATGTGGAATTGTGGCAAATTATTAAATTAGGACTGATATTTTCGCATGGAAATGCGACAGTGGAAGGAGGGTTTTCTATAAATTAAGCAATTTTAGTGGAGAATCTGAAAGAACATAGTCTGATTTCTCAAAGAATAGTGCACAATGCTATAAGATCTCATGAAAGTATTCATAAAGTTTGTATCACTCAAAAAATGTTGACAAATGTAAGAGCTGTCCATAGGAGATATGAAGAACATCTCAAAGAGTTAAAACAGAACCAAAAAGAAGAAGAGAATAAAAAGGTTGAAAAAAAGAAAATTATCCATACAGATCTATAAACTTGAAGAGCAGAGAAAGATGTTAAAACTGAAAGCTTTGACAGAAGAAGACGCTATAAAATCAAAAATTCAGATGCTTGAGAAGAAAAAGTTAACCTAAATCTCCACATTTAGAACTTTTGTGATCACAGTGGATGTTATTCACCTAGGCTATTAATGTAAGCTTTTAATTTATTTTCTTTTTGTATAAATAAAACTGTTTACTTTTGGAAAAAATAAAAAAGGAGTGCGTTGGACGGCTATGGGGAAGGTATAGGCTGATTACTAAAAAAATTTTTTTTTAAATTCATCCATGATGATGAACAGTTTCTAAAGTAAATTTAAAATAATTTAATGTATGAACTGAGGAAAATAAAATAGGCTGCAATAATGATTAATAGATATTTTATATGCCAAAAATAACGAACACGCTGGTCAGGGAAAATTTGCGGATTTGGTCAGGGAAAGTCAGGGAATTCAAATTCAAAATTTCAGTGTGAACCCTGATATATATATATATATATATATATATATATATATATATATATATCATAATATTGTTATATATATATATATATATATATATATATATATATATATATATATATATATATATATATATATATATATATATATATATATATATATATATATATATATATATATATATATATATATATATATATATATATATATATATATATATATATATATATATATATATATATATCGCAATTTGTCTGATAATTTCTGTATCTATCTGACCTACTGTATGTTAATATAGGCGTTTTCGTTTTTGCATTTGTGCTTATGAAACGTAAGAAATGCTCGAATTTGCGTTCATTTTTGTTAAACTTAGCGCAAAATAGCAAGAAGTGCTTACCCACACGTAAGGAATTTACCACGTTCATACAGAAATGTGCAAACAAAAAAATGACGGTGTGGTAATTGGTAGGGCCAACCACACTGTCATTTTTTTGAAGTGATAAATATTTCATTCAATAAAATCGGCTTTAAATCTAATTTCTTCTAAATTGATAAACTCCATCACAATAGTTGATCAATTTTTTGTAATATAAACCATTTTTTATTTATTTGTTTATCTGAAATCGACGGGCTCCATCACAGCAGCTAATTCCAATTGTTTGCAAAACAAAAGTAAGTAAACCTCATAAGAAATCGTGTTCGTTTTTGCACGAAATTCAGGCTATTAGTTCAGGCAATCAGGAGTGCCAAAGAAATCCTATGGATATTAAGTGTAGGTTTAAGTGTTTTTATATATAAAGATTCCAAATTTTTAAGTTCTTCATCTGTAGAAGCGTTTTGAATAATGGATAATTTTTGAAGAGGTAGGCTATAGGGTATTGAAGTTAACTCGGGAAGAGTGTTGTGATCCATTCGTAATAGATGCCTACACTGTACTGAATCAACAATTAATTGGGCAAGGTAAAGGTATTGCCACGTGTTTCCGAAGGACGTTAAGCGTACACACATGTACGCACGCATAAACACATTAAAATTGAGTAACGTAAATCGTCGGTAACCTACATGCAACGCGTCACACAACATAAACTAGTGTACATTCAATCGTCCATAACTTTGAAATGAAGCATCATACAACATAGGTTATTTAAAAATAAATGTTCCTTATCATTTGCTCTATCAGCCCTCCAAGTTTGTCACAGAGGTATGAATTTAAATATATATATATATATATATATATATATATATATATATATATATATATATATATATATATATATATATATATATATATATATATATATATATATATATATTTTTTATATATATATATATATTTATATATTTTATTTATATATATATATATATATATATATATATATATATTATATATATATATATATATATATTATATATATATATATATATATATATATATTATATATATTATATATATATATATATATATATATATATATTATTTTATATATTTATATAAATATATATATACATATATATTATTCTTATATATATATATATATATATATATATATATATATATATATATATATATATATATATATATTATATATATATATATATATATATATATATATATATATATATATATATATATGGGTCATTCCATGTTAAATCAGCAAGTGCCTCAGGATTGACCTCCTTATATTTTTGTAAAACTTTGAAGATAGGTTGTTAAACATCTGTAAAGAGGGTTAGGAAAGTATTAGAACTCAAAAGAAATGTTAGTGTTAATGTTTGTTTGCTACAGGAGCTGATGTGGATGGGTGTATTTTTCCGAAAAAATGTTATGAAGCAAATTGTCAACATTGATGGTCCATATATTTCAAAATATTAAAGATATAGTGCTGAAATTATGCATCCCTAAGTAATTTGTGGCATTAATTTAAAACCTAGTTTCAAAGAGATCTGAAAGGTAATTGAGGCACAGTGTGTGCCCTAACTTAGGCGAAAAGACAAAAATTCCCCCCAAAAAAAAATTTTTTCCATTAATAAAATTTTAAGAATAATCATTGTGGCTTCCATTGTTGGTATGCTAGCATCATTTTTAGTGGAGAAGCTATAAATAAGTCAAAATTTATTGAAGCAATTGAAATGGCTGTGGTAGTGTCAACCAAAATTTCCATTTTTTCCATGACCCAAATTTTGTGCATTTTGAAGTCATAATTTCAGGATGTGGTCCAAAATAGATTCAATTTTAATTAGCACCATTGGAAAGAGCAGCCTTTGTTTACCTAATAAACATGCTTTTTAACTTGGCACCTTTTATAAAAAGGGAAATTTGAGGAGATTAAAAATTGGAGAAAACAAAATTAAAAAAAAAAAAATCAATATATATATATATATATATATATATATATATAGTATATATATATATATATATATATATATATATATATATATATATATATATATATATATATATATATATATATATATATATATATACTGTACCTTAGACATGGTGAAAGCTTGAATTGTTTTTCCAATTTTGAGTTTTTGTAGGTAGACTATGTTGACGAGCAGATGATGTTACTGAAGGAGGTGGAATGTGAATTAATAAATTTCTTTCTGGATTCCAGAACTTATCATTCATTATATATACATTTTCATTATATATACATTTTCATTATATATATATATACCATATATAGGCATATATATATATATATATATATATATATATAAATTCTCTCTTTCTATTTATATATATATATATATATATATATATATATATATATATATATATATATATATATATATATATATATATATATAATCAAATGCAATAATTTTAACCTTGCAATCAAATTTGTAATTGTAAATACCCCCTAATGTATTTTCATTCCTCATTTTATCAATTCTTCTCACACCTAGCATGCCCCTAAGATTGTCCATCTGAACACATTGAACTTTAGATCTATACTTCTTATTCCAGACCATAGTCTCACTACTATACAATAACACAGGTAACAAAAATTCAGCTCTTACACATCATAGATTAACAAAAAACCATCAAATCCATCTCAATAATATGACAAACATTAGAAATATCCAAAATACAAATAAAAGAAAAATCTCGGAAGCCTTTTGCCTCTACAATCTCCCCAATTACAACAGATGCTCTGGAGAGTGCAGGATCGACACGATTCAAAATGAATTTATGAAACTTTCACCTTTCTACAAAAGTCTGTTATTCGACCAACCAACCGATCAATAAGTTATTTATATTTCAAATATTAAAAAGTTTTTGCTTTTATTGTGAATTCAGATAGACTTGAAAAAGGTTATTGTAACGAAAGCTCGTCTAATGTTATCATTTTTAATGTTTTTAAATAATTAAAATGTGTTTTAAAATGTGTCTGTGGTAATATAATCCTCAAAGCAACTTAGGGTACATTGATTAAGAATAATATATATATATATATATATAGCTTATATATTTATATTATATATATATATATATATATATATATATATATATATATATATATATATATATATATATATATATATATATATATATATATATATATATATATATATATATATATATATATATATATATTTGTATATTTATATATATATATATATATACCGTAAAACAGGGCAATTCGGTCCAAAATCAGGGGTACTCAAAATGCTAAGGTTTATGGAGACTTTATTTATTTATTTTTTTTTTTTTTTTTTTTATATGTTAATATTATCCTTTAGGAGTAGAATTAGTATAATTGTATTTGTATATATAATATAGGATTAATGTTAGAAGCCGATAAGTAACGTGGACCGAATTGCCCCACGATTTTGGGGGGGCAATTCGGTCCACTTCAATTTTCACATCCCTAAGAATCCTCATTAAAGTGTTTTATTTGATAAACTATGATAAGTCAGTTTTCATTTTTAAACATAATGGTATTACAATATTATTTTAAGAAATTGGGTTCGAAAACGTAATAAAATGTTCAAGTTTGCGTTCGTTTTTGTCAAACTGCAAAATCGTAAAAAAGAGGCTCGCCTAACGTAAGGAATTTCCTTAATTCTGTAAGGTTGCTATTCTTTTTTATTCTGTATTATACAGAATTAAGGAAATTCTTTACATTTGGTGAGCGTTTTTTACGATTTTGCGATGTTTGACAAAAATGAACGCAAACGCTGTTTGACAAAAATGAACGCAAGCTCAAGTGTTTTAGGTCTCTTTTTAAACATAATGGTATTACAATATTATTTTAAGAAATTGGGTTTGAAAACGTAATAAAATGTTCGAAGTTTGCGTTCAATTTTGTCAAACGCAAAATCGTAAAAAAAATGCTCACTAAACTTGATGAATTTCCTTCTTTTGTATTCTATATTACACAGAATTAAGGAAATTCTTTACGTTTGGTGAACGTTTTTTTTTTTACGATTTTGCGCTGTTTGACAAAAACGAACTGTAATGTAATTAATTCTGTATTCTTTTTTATTTTATATTACACAGAATTAAGGAAATTCTTTACGTTTGGTGAGCATTTTTTTACGATTTTGCGCTGTTTGACAAAACGAACGCAAACGCTGTTTGACAAAAACGAATGCAAACTCGAGCGTTTTAGGTATATTACGTTTCGTAAGAACCAATGCAAGAATGAAAACGGCTTAAGGGTCTGGCAACATCATCATCAGAGTATCCCTTTGTATCCCTGCTGTGTTACTTTTGCGTAAGTGTGAACCATCTTGCTGAAAAAAATTTTACAAGTTAATTAGGCCTATGTTGAAAAACTTTACCTACCTATCTTGCTGTAAAAGTGTAAAAATTATTTTAAACATTATATTTCGGACATCTTTTTGTAAAAGAGTATTAAAAAATTTAATTTAATGAAGATTTCAATGTGGACTGAATTGCCCCACGCAAATTTTTAAACCTGGACCGAATTGCCCCATGTTACAATTTTTATAATAAAACATATTTATCTCTTGCCTGAATGACTCCAACGATTGCATTAAGGTTATGAACTATTTTTAAGTACTATATCTTGGTACCAATAATGTAGTACAATTATTTTGACCTGTATGATTCTTAGCAATAAGCCTAAAATTTACCCCGATTTTATAGTGCTCAGAAAAAAAAAAATCACAAAATTAATGGACTTAAATTAAAGGTTTCATAAAAATTAATACCTTAAGACATAAAAATACATTATTTTACATCTTTAAAGATATATTTTACATCGTATAGGCTATTTTGAGCCACTGGACCGAATTACCCCAGTCCGACAGCCCCACAAGAACCAAACACCCCTCACACAGTATATATATATATATATATATATATATATATATATATATATATATATATATATATATATATATATATATATATATATATATTAAGTCTTTTTAGGTATTTAGCATTAAATACCCTAATTTTAACCTTGCAACCAAATTTGTCTTTTGTCTCGTTGTAGCGTAGTGGTCAAACACATGCACGCCATCTGCTAGGGTCCAGGATCAAATCCTAGCATGGTGAAAATACATTAGGGTATATATATATATATTATATATATATATATATATATATATATATATATATATATATATATATATATATATATATATATATATATATATATATATATAGTTATATGTTATATATATATATATATATATATATATATATATATATATATATATATATATATATATATATATATATATATATATATATATATATATATATATATATATATATCGTATATATATATATATATATATATATATATATATATATATATATATATATATATATATATATATATATATATATATATATATATATATATATATATATATATATATATATATATATATATATATATATATATATATATATATATATATATATATATATATATATATATTGAAGTAAGCACGAAAACGCGCATGCGTTTCACCGATAAATGCGAAAACGAATAAACACCCAATTGATTGAACGAAGCAATACCG
>JABUQX010014140.1:0-30000 GCA_015478945.1 Trachelipus rathkii
ATATACTCATATAATTTAAATTGAAGTAACAATGAGCGTGACGCAAAAATAAAATATAAATTTATACTTTAAAAATTTATAATAACATATTATAATTAGCAATATTTAAATAAAATTAATATAATTAATATAATAATTAATATAAAAATAAATGAAATTAATAATAATACAACATATAATCTACCATAAAATAATAACACTGAATAAATAAATAAATATTCCTTAAATCTCCTAATAATAATAATAATACATAATAATTCAGATAATTAATAATTAATAATAATAATAATCAATCACACTACATCTAACCTATATATATTATATATTCCAATTTATTCTACTACCGTATCACATCTTCTATTTAAGCTTAACTCTAGAACTTTCTGATTCCTCATCGATCATCCTAGTAAATGAGTCTACAACTCTAATACTCAACTCTCATAACATGCCTCCATCACTCTCATAATATTCATCCTATCCATCAATAAATTACATACCTCACCTTCCTCATACTACTACTATCCTCTCAAACTCTCTATACAACCTCCATATCCTACTCCTTATATATCTCTTATCTCTAATTCACACATCTTCCTCTCCCGGCGGCGACCTCACTTTTATTACTCTTCCAATTTTTTTCCTTTATTTCTTTTCCCTATTTTTATTTTCATTTCATCTCTATATAATTCCTATTTCCCTATCTCTGGGGGTTTACACTTTCATCCTATCTTTATTTTTTTTCACCTTTATTTTAACATGCTTTTTTTTCCATTTTTATTAGTTTCTTAACCTTTTCCTTTTTCTCTGATTTATTCTTCAACTCTCTCGACATTTAGGTATATTTTATTGTAGGTATTGCTAACCATATTAATTCAGGCCGAGTATGAATACTGAATCATTGAAATTAATGTTTGCAACAGTTTACCTTATGTTGATATAATGATAATATGCACTGGATGTGTACTGTACATGTTGTATGATATTTGTCTAAAGTCGGTGTAAGTGTAATGACTATCTGTATGATATCATTATGTTTGAACATTGACATGTTTTTCACTCTGTTGATTTGTGATGTTGTCATGTACACGTTCATATGTTGTCCGTTTGAATTAATGATAATAGGTTATCGATGATGGTCTGTTTGTCTGGCTGATCATGCACGTACTCGCCCATGACTGGTATCTGAGCCTTGCCTCCCCGGATTCCTGTTCTTAGTATGTGCCAAACCTTGTCAATGCTGTAATCAGTCATCTGTGAACTTGCTAGTTTCCGTAAGAATGTTTAATAGTGCCTGTAGTATTTTTTTATCAGTTTCCACAATCGATATTTTTGGGGCTCACCCTTAGGTTATCATCTTAAATTTTCAGTGCAATTTTTCACTAATAACTCATGAAGCCTACTTTCCACACTTGTCCCTGCGTATACCCACCTGCAACACTTAATACATTACTTCTAAGTATAGCCCCCATATTTATATCCATTTTTTCCCTGCAGAGACTTCCTGTATACCCTTTAGTATCTTTTCCAGTTTTTTCTGGACGCAGTACTTAGCAACTAGAGAGCCCTCCCTCAGTTACCTAGGACGGTAGGGTGAAGTTTTGACCCCACGCTGTATCCGTTCGTTTCTCTATTGCCTCCGTCAGCTTTCGTGCCTTTAGTGATCCATGATATAATTTTTCTCAGCCCTCCACAGTCCTCCTATTTGTTTTTATTTATTGCCTTTTAATTTTAGCTATTTCCACAATTCCTAGGTCTAGTACAATTTTCAGACTTTCACCTTCCTCGAGAGTGTGTGTGTTTGCCTTCCTCCTGCACCCACCCTAACATTATCCCTTCCTACTTACGCGTCGCGATAAGATTGAGGGGCGCCCAGTTTGACCCCAACCACTCCTAATTATTTTTTTAGAACTCGTTAACGTACTTTACTTTAACTCTTTAGATGTTGGTGCATGTCTTTTGATCATAACATATTGTTAAACTCTAATCTTGTCGCTTTATTTAACTTGTATTAATTATCTATTTTGTATTTTTCTACTAGTATATTCCCTTGTCAAATATTTGTGCAAAGCCCCCTATTCATTAATCCATTCATCAGACCTGTAGTCATTGCTTTTCTTCCTTGTTATGTGTTATCTCCAGTGTTACTCTTATACCTACTAACTTTATATTTATTTCATTTCTGGTTCAGCTTTCCACATCTGTTAACTTAACTTCATTCACTAATTATCATTTGTGTTGGACCACTCTACTCTATTATTCTTCACCCCTCTTTTCTTCCCCGGTGCTGCCTTCTTCGTGCGTTTCATTCAATTATGTACAATTGATTCGTTTTCTTTTCCACTGTTATTGTGCTTCCCGAGCCCTTGCCTCAATGACATGTCATGCCCCTGTTTAACCCTCCCATTTTCCCCCTTCTGATTATTGTTACTAATTTATTTTATACCTCTGAGTAATTTCACGACCGACTGCACCTATACCCTCACCAAAAATACTAGTTTTCCCTACCACTTCCGAGGTACGTTGCCCTTCCAATCGCTTTATTACTGCACTCCCCCCCATTATTGCTTATGAAAAATTCTCCAATCAAACTCATTCTTATATCCGTTCATATTATATATGAACATATAGTTACCTGATCTATATGAAATAGAATATTTATCTATATATATTATCTCTACTATGTTGTATAGTTCAATTTTATTTGTTGCATTACGCTTCATTATTTATTTATTTTCATATCATTCTTAATCTTAATCTTATATCTTCATCATTATTAATTTATTAATTATTATATACTCTATTTTATATTAAATTAAATTTATTATTATTATAATAATTATATATTCTCTCTCTTTAATTATATAAAAATTCATATAATATATTAATTATTAATCTAATATTAATTTAATTTCTCATCTCTTAATCTAATTTATTAATAATATTAATCACTCACATAATTTTCTATACTATTATTATTATTTAATAATTTTTTAATTATGTATAAATGTCTATGCTTTACAGGCATTCCTGACTATTATATAATATACACCTGGTACATCTGAAAAATGTTTTTATGTCAAGCTTCCTCCATTTATTTCCATGGCCAGTTTATAGTAAAAATCACAGCATCACTCTATATATTAATGACTAATGAATAGTAAATTTAATAAACAAGTTCTTTTAATAGTAGTTTAAAACAGATTCTTAACAAATTTTCTTGAATTTTTTTTATTTTACGATCTTTTTTTTTTATCCAATTATCAATATAAATATTTCGTATTACTTCCCATCCATGGTACATTAAAAAAGGAGGTTTACTCAACATCGAGTAGTCATTATCAAAAATTCTCTACAAATATATATATTAAATTATATATACTAAATGAATTATATTATTTTACATATAAATAATTTTTTTAACAACACCTTTTTCAATATAATCTACAAGTACCCCTAAAATGACGTCCTTATGCTTTCCTTGTAGATCTTATACTTTTCTAAACATTTCCTTTTTCATGAATCATTAAATTTAACTTCAATTAACACTTATTACTTTCAACTGAATTTATATTGTGAATTAGTATAATTATATAAATATTTTTCTTAATTATACATATAATTGTCAACCCCGTTGACTTTTTATAGCCATATTAATATTACTAATATACATTTGTATTGAATGTATAAAAATAACACTAAAACCATAATATTAAATTGATTGAACTGCTATCCCTCTAAACCTTCAATTAACCTCTATTTTATAACTCATAAATATGAGCATGTATTGTTTTCAAGGAAAAAAAAAGATTACAAGATTGAGCCTAATTGTGAAATAACATCCATTATATATAGATTTATCTTAATACTTGACATCTTTCTAGCCAAGCGTCCTGGGCCTAGACACACCATTAAATTTTTTCTTAGACTTTCTTTAGAGTAGGTTTTATTACTTTAATAAAATTCCAACGAGAACAAGCAACAAACAAAGATAGAGATAGGTGGCAGACATACCTGGTATTTAATAAGAAGTTTGTTATCTTTCTCTTAGAGTTGTATGCTGAATCCCCTTTTCTTGTATAATACACCCAACTCTTTTCTCTTATCATCTTCAGGTTTACTTATTTTTATATTATTCAATTACTATGTAAAGTGTATTACTCACTCAATATTCATTTTAAATATGTATATTAATAGGTCTTTATATCTATAATGCTCTTAACGGCAGTAGCCATATACATAATATATATTATTATATTTTTTATAAGGTATATCCAATCATTTACTATTTATTAATACACACATACAGCAGAATTATAACAATATAATTCTTTACAGTTTATTATTAAAAGGCACGATCATTTATCACAACATATGGGGATGTAGCCTACTTGTCAATTCACTAGCATTCTTCTCCACAAAGTTTATATAATGGTTTTTTTTTGTATGTACGTCCCACAAGTATCATAAACCTCATAACGGTACCATAAAAAGCGATGGTTCCACTTAAACAATTAAACAAACGCATTTTTATTAATACCCTTTTCTTATTTATAGACGCATCAATTAATTAAATCCAACAAGCAACATATTTACACGATTTGTTATGTCAATCCTAACATATATCATATTCTATACGTCTAATAAATTTATTAACTTTATAACGTTATCCATAGATATGTTGTCACGGATATGAGATTACAACTATCATTAGATGTCAATTTAGCAACCTACTGACGATAATTGATGAACGGTATTTTATTGATGGGAGTAAAAAGGGCCGTCCATTCGTCCCGGCAGGGGACCCCGTTATCTATTTTTTTTATACTTATTTTTTTTTTGGGAGAGGATGACTACCAGACATATTAATATGATAGCCCGATTTTCCATTTTCCCCGGCGTTGACTGCATTAAATGCCACAATATACCGAAGGACATGTTGGAATTTTGTGGGACTTATAGTATAATTTTCTGGACGAGAGACTAATATCTTATTCTCTATCAATACTGATTTTATTTATGCTATCTTTAGCCAGGGTTTGCTATTAGATTTTATAGGATATTAAGTTATTCATTTAATCTTTTGGCCGTCACGTATTACCTACTCCACTAATAATCAATATAAAAGGCGTATATCACCTTTTAGTATATAGGGCTTCATATAAGACCATGACACTTTATCTGGTCTTATCTAGCACAAAGGCGCCGGGACCCGATTTTTAAATCTCGCCCCTTGATTTTTTTAACTTGCCTTTATTATACACCAACCTTTGTAACCTAAGAAGTCAACAGTCAAACCACTCCATATCGCAGTTTTAATTTTTACTAAAATTCTAGTCAAACTTAATGCAAGCACAAAAATTTAAAATAAAGTGCAGAGAATCAGATTCCATCGATTAGGTATAGATAACATTGGGATCGAGTAAGATACATAAATAGAAGAACTCTGTACATTATATTGGCTTTCTGTGCCATTGTTTATATAGATTCATGTAAAACATATTATTGTTCACGCATATGCGATAATACCCTCACAGTCTCTAGAGAGGAGACTTCTTTTAAATAAATAGCCTGTACTCCACCCCTATTGAGTATGAGTTATCGCCATTATTGCGCTCAATTCCGCCAACCTTCACTAATATGAAGTTTGACACCATAAAAAAATATTATAGACTAAATTGTGTGTAGAAAGACAATTGACAAGAGTACTTGGAGTAATTATAAAGTTGAATAATTCTTGAGGGAGTAGAAATATATGTATGTCCCTAAATCATTAATATGAGCTGTCAGATTCGATATATAAGGTTGTAGTTAAATACGTATCTAAATTTCTTGGTTATTCAAAGGTGGTTGGTCTCATGATAAAGATTGTTAAAATTTTGGGCATTAGAAATGAGACATATGGCAAAATGATAACCTATTACTTAACGATATCACAAATTGAATGTATATTCTATCAATTTTATTTATATCTAAGTATAATAAAAGCAGATTTTGAGCAGAAAATCATAGACAAGTTTAGCTTAAAACATCTCTGGTTTAACGTTTGTTAAAAAGTTATCTGAGTGAAAAAGGTCATATTATAGTAACCTCATAGGATGATAAAAAATAATGTATTGATGATATCTTACCATGTTATATAGAGGGTAGATTGTGGTCCATAGCGCATGCGATCAAGCTACATCGAATGAATAATTGAAGAACCTTATCAGTTCAGAAATTAAAAAATGCAGATATGACTACAAGCATGAAGCTAACTAATCACGAAAGGTGTTCAAGCTCTAAAAAGCTAACATCTGGAATGAACCAATATCCAATAAAACCTAGCTATCTCTATTTATTGCATTGGCAACCCTCAGTACCAAAGAAATTACCTCTTTTAAACAACTCTTAGACTCATTATATCCCCCGGAGATGCTCGGGCCTATAGGGCATAATATGCAGAAACTTAACCGTACTTTGAGAATATTGAAAATTTGGTGAAAAACAGCTGCAAGGATAATATTTAATCAGATTACTTAATACATGAGAGACGAGATAAGATATACGAATCACCCAAGATATTGTCTGAGGGACAGCACACTCCACAGCTTCCGGCTTAGGGCCCGACTATTTTATGGGGATCATCTCTATCAGCTGCGTTGAATGAAATCCACGCATACCCCACGTCGCAGACGAGAAGGTCACCCCACCCACACAGGAATATTAAACGCCTGGAACTTGACTGAAGCACGGGATGTGATGACGATCGAGGGTGGTTAAAAACCACTATGGGCCAAAATAGAAACTCCTACTCCGGGATAACAAATGACTAACAAGCGACTCGTCCCCAGAGGTCCGACGTACTCACAACGGATCACTAACTCTTATGCGTCAACCCGGATTATAAGAATCTGAGCGACATCACCCACCTGGCCATTAAGGACGTTACTCTCGAACGGAACTTACATTGACTAAATACAACCGTCATACTCCAGCTAAATATCCAATCTCGACCTGTAGACAGGATCTCTTCGCAGATCTCCTCAGCAGATGAGAGGTACCATCCACCTGTACCCCTGTACAAATTACTCTCGATATTTCTGATAATATTTTCTGACTTTACTAGCCTTCTTCCGAAGTGAGCCCATAACTTAATTGACCCAGCTCCGGGAATGCCAACGGTTATTGACAGGTTGAGATCTTGGAAAGAGGTAATATCCATTTGACTTGGTAAGGACCATATCACTACACTAACCTGCCATACAGTCAGCAATAACTGCATACATCCCATATCTGACACTAAACTTACTCTACGTAACGATACGAACCACAGTTGTCAAACGAGAAATCCCAATAAAAATCTCTTGATATATAGAATAACTATCTATATACCACACGTTATATAATACCGTATACCCTAATAACTGCTTACCTACCAACAATTGTCTTTTAATACATATTTATTGTTTTATTTTTTTCTTCGGTCTCCTAACAGGTACGCGACGGCTATAGGCAAACTTTCCTGGCATTGATTTTCCAACTTAATAAACCTTGTCTTTCACATTTTTAAGCATTAAAAACAAGAAGCAACGTAGACGTACTTCGCTGTTTCCTCAAGTTTTGAATCTACGCATAAGATATAAAGACAAGCAAAAATTTGCACTTACATTAACCATCATTGATGAGTCGCAGTGAACCGAAACCGTAAAATATAATATTTAAAAAAAAATGGTATTTCCAACTTCGTCTGTTCATCTTACATACACACAGAAAGCACTCCAAAGAAGCCCTCAAGTTCATTGAAACACAGCATCGCCGCACGCGTGTCAGCCTATGACACACAGGCAACCCGAACGATTGAACACGTGGGAACGATTGCTAAAGATTAATCGACAAACATTATTTATGATCTCTAAATAGACCGCACGAATATTAAGACAGGTGTAAATGGATATGAAAACATTTTTTTGGGCTGAGTCCAGAGCCCTTTAACGTTTGATCCACCAATTGTTTGGTGTAGTCACATCCTACATCATAAAAGGACCCTAGAAAATCATTCCAACCCAGAAGTACTGTTTAGCGAGAAAGAAACATGAAGACAGACGAAAGGCGCGGTACACCAGAAAAGCCCAGCAAAAGAAATTATCGACATTTTGCAAGAATGATCAGTCTCTTACCACACACATCATAAATGCGAATCGAGAGATACGCGCCATGAAGTCCCCACACCCAACGATCAGATCTCTTGCAAGCACGCGACTTATTTGCTAACATGCGAGCACAGTAGACGCTGAGTCTAGAGTAGTCTTTTACACTTACTGAAATCATCTTATGATTAACTTGGTGAGGGACTTTTTAGAACCATGCATCAACCAATCTGGATAAATACGTCATAACTGTATAACTCATTTGACACACGACCCATCTAGTAGCTTAAGAAAAACATCCAAGTAAAACTTTGAGTCCTGAAGCAAGATATTTTAATATCTTCTAAAAATGAAGGCCCCTTAGTCGAGAACGACTACGCTTTCGATCACGAACAATTGATTCTGTAGACTTTACAATATACATATGGGATCGGACTATTTAAAATCATGATTAAAATGTCACAACCTCTTGACAACTCGCTCAAACTGGACAAATAACGCTACTACCTCGTATTAGCTTGTGCAGTTTAAATATAGGTACAAAAATCCCACTACAGAGGTTCATTGCTCTATGCCTAGTAATATTACCTTAGATCTTTGCAACACATTTTTACTAGTCAAACCAAAACTTGAGACATTCCAGTCACGAGCCAAAACACTTTTAAAGGAGCCATTGGGCGCCTTTTAGACTCCTCCAGATTAGATTACACATGTTTTTATTAACAAAAAAGAATAAAATCTAATAAAATTAGAATAATCTTTGACCATTCCCCTTTTAGATAAAAAATATCCAAGCAAAAGGTCAAGACAAGAAGTAGTCTTACTGTTCTTGTAAGCGCCGTAATAGCACACATTAACGACTTTAACGAATATTACACTCGCAGTTTAAGTTGAATGCGAAGAGCTCAAATGCGACGAATAATCCTTGCACCACGCACAAAACTTACACAACTTATCCCCAAAATCCAAAAGAAGGAGATATGCTTAACTTTCGAATTCCTATTTATGGATCCTATAGAAGATGAAGTTATCTCGCGCGAGAAATGTTCAAAAGGTTCGCCTTGCTGAACAACTCTGACCACGACCAACAGTCCACTTAACATTTGGGTAAGCACTTAATGCTAAACAACAACAGAACAAACATCAACTCCAAACAGCGCGAACGTCATTCACCCTTATTTGCAGAGCCGATTTTCCCCTGAAAAGAAGATTGGACCCCGCCGCCGACGAAACATACACAGAGAGCCATAAGCAACAGATGCTGCCTCTCGCCAAGAAGCATATGAATACCTATAAATCTCTATAGAGTCAACGCTTGACTCAAAGAGTAGAGAGTTTCACTAAAATAAGAGTAACTCCTTTCATACAGTAAGAAGTTTAAAGAGTCGCTTGCCTCACAACTTCTTACATATATATACTATATAGATATTTTTTTTGTATTTCAGGAGACGATTATATATATCTGACCCCTTACCTATATAGTATAGAATATATATATTATATACCAGTTCACCGTATCCCACGTCTCAAATAAGAAGACGGCCTTACTATAGATACGTGAGTACTAGGGAAGTACAAAAGCACCGGGATCGAAAAACTATTTTACTGAAATCACCGACAGTAAGCTGTCCTTTGGTAAGCACAATAATTATTGAAAAGTCACTAAAAGACTATAAACTCAGACTACTCGAACAGTAATTACATAATAAAATAATAAACTCATATATACTACTATATACAACTTTTCATATACACTTTTGAATGAAGTTGCATAATTTACCCCTATCATATACTTTATTAGTATTGAATATACCGTTGAGATTATCTGGATCAATTAGTTCAGTAAGCACTAATAATTAAGCTCACCCCCCCTATACTACCACTCAATATAACTAGTGAGGTTAGCTATCTATATATATCGAAACATATCTTGATACGTCGTCTCCTAATACACGTACGAAGCAATGTATCAAAAATTACACCAATAGTACATATAAAGTATATATTTGAAGAAGAGAGGTACCGAAGATCAAGGGTAGAGTTATTGGGCGTGATTTAGTGATAATAACAGTCCTCAACTAATAGTAAACATAGGGGCCGACTAACCTAAACTATATACCGAAAAGAGGTGCAATAACGGTAATATCGACTAACCTCCAGCACAACAAGCAATACAACATCCACAATAAATTAATATAATATTAATTATATTAACAGATAAAGATATAAAACTAGAAACATTTCTGTTTCCTTAATATAATATTTATATAAATTATATATAGAACTTTATATTATATAATCCTCACTTATCTTATAATATATATAACTTAGAAATATAGTAAACTTCAAAATTTTTTATAACTTCAAGTTTTATGCAATGTCAATCAAGCTAAGCAGAGTACGTATTTGTGTAATTATTTTTATGTATAGATTATTACCTTGTTCAGATAGTGTCAGTAATCATTCAACACAACGCTACATCCTTTACGTTCGATAAATCGTTCGACTCAACAATAATTTTCATTGTTTAATACAATCTCTAAGAGTAGAAGAGAAGTATCCTAAAACAGGTAAGGCTTAAATAGAGATCAGAGAGATTAATCAAAATACGCAGGGAATAGGACGTCACACTATAAATAAGAGTCACCCATAAATAGCCCCATATCTATAGACAAAAATCCACAGAGGAGATAGAAATCAAAACCCAAAGGAAATCGCGAAGCTACGATAAACGGATTGCCAAAATCAAGGTTATGAGTAAATAGCTTAGGAATAGCTGAACAATAATATATTCACAACCGAACCACATATAATAATAAATAAGGTTCAAAAATGAATGAATGGCACAAAAGTCAATCAGGAGACACAGACATTATTAAAAAGAATAACAAGACATAGATGTATGAACTACCAGGTCGAAGATAATTATATTTTTCGATCGTTCTCAACTGCACATCACCTCACTCACCTCCGACGAGAAAAATAGTAAAAAGATAATATATGGAAATCATCCAATTAAGGAGTAAGGAGGTATAGATTAAGTTGGAGAGAGAATTAACTGCGCATTGGAGAATCGTATTTTGAAGACATGAGGAAAGAAACTTGGAGAACATAAGGATTAATTATAGTTCGAATATAACGGAATATCGAGTGCAGTAGAATAGTAGGTTATCAGGGATAATGGGAAAACCAATTTGGTGCTGAATAAATTAAAGTGAATGGTAATTAATACGGATAAAGACATCAACCAAAATTAGATCAATAATGGAGACTTATAAATAAATGATAAGAATCTGAAGATTAGAAATAATGATGTAATATAAAATCAAGCAGATGCAATATGAAATAGATCTAAATTAATCTTCAAGTATAAATAATAACACTATCCAACCAAAACTAAGATGAAACAGATCTGAAGAAGGATAACAAAGATCATGGAGAATAGCTTATAGTCGGAGACAGAGATGGCGTAGATCTTGGGTGGAGGGAGGATATAGAATGAACTATAAAGAGATGCTAGATTCCAGATCTAGAGACGCTGCTCTCCGATATTATGTATCACATGTGGAGAAAGAGAAAGTAAAAGGATAGTGGAGAGAGCACCTTAGCGGCTGAGTTAGGATATGAAATGTCCAAAATAAAAGGTACGCCTAAATGGGAGAGACTTGAAAGATCCGGAATAATGGAAATTGATACTGTAAGATAATGATATTAACCATTTTTAATAAATAAAACCGAGGAGTACGCCTAACATCTATAATACGATATCAGGTGAAACCATTCAAGTTTCTCAACACAAATATTCCCATCTCTAAACGTATTAATAAACTGATAATTGACATTAAGTAAGCAATAAAATGATACAGCGGGCTGAGGACACGACAAAAGAGATTGTCGCTTGATGAATAATATGAATCAATAAGATTGGGTGTTGTTCACGTAAAGAAGACTCGAGGCTAAAGAACTGTTAGTTATCGTGAAATTCAAAAAGAAACGTGATTCATATATAGAAAATCGATTGATACTAAGAGGAGAGATATAAACTACTAAATAATGATAATAATTTACAAAGAACTTGAAAGCGGATGAAAGGTTGCAAGATGTAATAAAAGAAGTTGCAGAGGAAAAGCTTGGTAAAAGGGTGAATGAACTGAGAAAAAGACACATTTTTTTTTAATTATATTCTACACATGGGGATTACGAAGAAGGAAATTTTGCAACAAAACGGAAAAATGGAGAAAAGGTTGACAGAGAAGAACGGAGAACGAGAGAGGAGTTATGTCAAGCAAGAAAATGAACACCGAAAACATCAAGGACGGCAAAAGATGAAGAAACGGAAGAAATACGCAAATTAACGACATGGTAAAAGGAAGAAAAAGCCTGTTTAAGATGGTAAACATATAGAACCGACAGAAAAAATACAGAAACATAAGATAGCATAAGATAGAGATAATCGTATATCCCAAATAAATATTAGTGAAGATAAAAGTGGATGGAACACTATGAGGACTTTAACGTAGAACACGAGCACAAAAGAAGCAGTGGCGCCCGGAGGGAAGCGCAAGATCGTAAGGAGGAGGAAGAAGATCACATGGAAGAATATGAGGATGGCAATAAATAAAGATAAAAAGGTCAATAGTGCCAGGAGTAGCCAGAGCAGTAATTGTTACGATAGAAGGGGGAGAGAATTAAGAGAAAAGTATACCCTTAAACACCATTGGAGAGAGGGAAAAGTGCCAGATAGATTGGGGAAAGCTATAATAATACCAATACACAGAATAGAGAGATCAAAGTAACTGTACAACACAGAGGTCAAATTTATTCTTGATGGATCCACTTTTTTACCACTTCATTTTGTCCAAAAAATCATTACCGATAAGAATAATTTGAAATTGTCGAGAAAGTTGGAGAAGTCGAATTTTGCATGTTATCCCGATGACCTTTTTTTGAGTGGTAGACAGCAAGTACTTAGAATTATCAGTTTGATAATTACGAACGAGCAATCTTTTTGTTTTAAACAAACTTAATAAAGGATACGGTTAGAGATTCGTATCATTTGTTCAAATTGTTATAGGTAGAAAAATGGGAGCCGAGTTTCACGAATTATCCAAGGAGATTTATGCTATGGAAAAATCCATATATTTGGTAAGAGAAATATTATGGATTTCATAAGTGAGACTGAAGAAAGCAATAATGAGTATGTACGAAATGTTATAGTTGTAACACCATACTATAATGACTAGTAGAATACGATAATTAGTTGTTGAATAGTACACGAGTAATGTAACCAATCGATTTAACCACGAGATAGGATTATATCTGCCGTATATTTCTGTAATTAAATATGTTGTTATTTATGGACGTGGAGTAAGTAACTAGTGAAGAGTAAGAGTGTATGTTTGATAATTTGAAGGCATATGTATGCATTGGGATGATAGATTGGAAATTATCATTATAGACAGAGAGATAATGTTTAAATGGTTAAACTGGGAGAAACTGAAATGTGAATAAGGCAATTGAGAGACGGTATGTAGGGTGTAATGAGAATAGAATAAGAGGTAAGGCGGGATTTCCAGGTTAAGTTAATTATGGTGATTGGATGTGTAATGTACAGGTAAGGTGAGTGAGTAAGGATGGAGTGAGAATTACTAAATCAAGATGAAAATATGGAGAAGCGATAAAAGTGCACTGTTCCTATATGATGAATTATGATACGTATAGTGTATTGACTATGCTAGTGGAGGTATTGAAAGTAAATGGTAGATTAATCTTCGATATGCAAGTTAATATGTTAGTACCCTATGTATACTGCGTTGTCTAGTGGTTAATGTGGTGCATAGGTCATGAAACGGGACTACACCCGAAGGAATAGGAAGGAAATAATTTACAACGGCAAAGATGCCGAGGAAATTGTAGTGTGGCGCTCATGAAGAAGCAAGTGGCGGACAAAACAGAAGAGAACAGAAAGAACTGACAGTAAAGCCCAGAGAAAGGTGTTTCAGGATGAAGAAGATGAATACTGAAGCATTGAGAACGGACTTGAGATAGGAGATCGAATCATTAGAGATAAGGTGATGTCTTTATGATCACCGGATAGCATCCGAAAAGAAGATGCACCACCTGACATTGCAAACGGTTGAAAAGAGAGTGGGCCAGGAAAGATGTCGAAACCCTCTTTCCCAGCAATCAGAGACACTCATTGAGCAGTGATCGATTAATAATCCTTTTTGACATTTCTCCTGGAGAGGAATAAGTGTTAAGTAAAGCTGAAAAAATATAAATATATATATAGTCCCAAAAGTAAAGCACTCGTATAGTTATAAATAATAATATAAATATAAATAATAGTATATACTTTTTCGTTAATATCCAATTAACAATGAATACATAGATAATTATATTGCGACTGATATAACATATTATTAGATTTACTAGTATAATTATATTTAAGTGCTTAAATCCATGATAATAATATAGTGAATATATATAATACTTAATATGAAGAGAATTATAAAATAAATGAGACTATGACGATATTATACTCAATAGTTTATATGTACAATTATAAGATATATTTATATATACTACATATGTAAAGAATATTAATATATTATAAAAATTCTTTTTTAAATAAGTATTATTTAAGATAATAAATAAGAATAACATTTAAGTCTTATCATTATTAAAGATATAAAATATATAATTATTCACTTAATTTATAATATAAATTAGTTACAATAAATAATAATAAATTAAACGTTAATAGAAAGTAAATAAAATTAAATTATATATACTATATATATAATATATATATATATATATTATATAATATATCTAGTATTAGTTATTTAGAAATTAATAAATATTTACCCATACGGATAAATAATGTTACTATAAATAAATTAGTAGGCGATTCAATGATAGATAATCAGGGTTGTATAATTACTGTTGAAGGCGAAAAAGTGGCCATTTCGAGCCCCGGGGACTAATACTAATGACTCCATCGGGACATTTCTTTTTCCATGAGGTAGAATAAAGTTTGAAGACAATCAAATTCCACTTGGCACATTGGCTCTCCGTAAATGTTTATCAATCAGATTATAGTATGGTAAAATTGAGGGATTAAACTTATCAACGGCTTTTAGTAAGAAGGTCCAAGTAGGATCATACATTATAAATTTAGCGTCAACTGCCATCATTAAATTTGAAATCTTACAACTATTCACCATTATACTATGTCGGAATATTTTTTCTTATATAGATTTATTTATAACTATCATTATAACTATATATATATATATAATAGAATATTAGATATTTATAACTTAAATATTTAAAAAGAGTATATATTATTATTATTATGTAAATATATGATTCTGTTACTAAACTAATTAATAATAATCATTAAAATACTGGTATAGTCATAGTACTAGATATATATAATCAATGCTGATAAGCGTAAACTACTACTATAATCAAATTTATTTATATTAATATATAATATATATATCGTAGTAAATAATATATAAATAATAATTATATATAAATATATCATAGTTAAATTAGCTTAGTATATCGATTATGTTCTTAGCTACATCTAATAATTTAGTATACTAAGTATAAATAAAATATAATATAAATATTCTATAAAGATAAGGTATATATATGTATTTAATATATAATTTTTTTTATTATAATTTCTATTTAGTATTTAAATTTAATATAGTATTTACGACAGTTATGCGTATAAATATTAACTATATTATTTAAACTATAAATACATTAGAACATTGGATTACTTATAATTTAGTTTACTTAATTATATATATCATTTGAGTATGTATAATATACTGTGTTTCAATTAATTACGTAACGATATTTTTAAAATTAAAAAATTATATATAATATATATATTTAATTCAAACATCAGAATGCATATAGGTAACTTATATATACATAATAAATAAATATATAAGGACAAATATCAATTAATTCACTATATTTATATTAGTATTCCAAATATAATTATATATATAATAATATATAATATATTATTAATTTACTTTAACATAAATATAATATATTTTAATTACACTATAAATAATCAAAAGTGAAATATATTATTTGATATTAATTAAAAATCTCTATAGGAGAGAGATAATATACTTATCATTAAATAGTAGTAATATAATATGTGATTTATATTATATTAATATCAATGTTGTATTTAGTATCAAGGAGATAATAATGCAAAGTTAATGAATTAGCATAGTATAGATTATTATTATATAATAATAATAATCACTATTATACACCAATTTATATAGATTGATATATGTAGAAATCAATTACAGTCAAATTAATATACTATATGAATTACGTATTCATAATATATTATAGAGAAAACAACAAATTACTGAGATATGAAAGTATGTCACTAGTAAACGATGCCAAAACATAGAGATTATGCAAATACATATATAACTTTTATATAATATATACCTCATATATTAATATATTTAGATATATATAAATATTAAATTATAGAATAAAAAATTCTACAAATAATATAATAATAATATGCATTACTATATATTAATATATATTTATATAACCTATATAAACATGCTGATATTAATTAATATTATTATAAAATATATATATTATATATATTAATATATATAATATATATAGTATATAATATAATATAGTAATAATATATATATTAATTAATATATATATTTATATAATATAATATATATATATAATATTATTTATTAAATATATATTATTAATAATATATATTTATATATTAATATAATGTTATAATATATATATTATGATATATAATATATTATATATAATTATATAATTTATTATAATTATAATATAATTATAAAATTAAATATGAGTTTTATATATAATAATAAAACTGGTGTATAAATATATTATATATATATATTAATGGATTATTTATAATATTTATAATATATATATATATTAATAATAATTATATTATATATATATTAATAATAATATTATATATATATAAAATATTATAATATTAATATATATTAGATATTATAATATATATATAAAATATATATATATATATATATATATATATAATTTAATTAATATTAATTATATATATCATTATATTTAATATATATATATAATTAATAACTGGATATGCCAGTCAGAAGGATTCGAGATATATATTAAATAATATATATATTATATATGAATTATAATTAACATAATATATATAATATATATATGTAATTAATTGATTATAATTTTAAGACTATAAATGTAGATAGATTATATTTACCATATATTAATATTTACAAAATAATAATAAAAAATAATATGGTAATTAAGGATAAATAATAAAAGTTTTATAGGTCGGTCACTTTACCTGGCAGTTTTATAATTTCGAAGACTATTATTAATAGGAAAAGAGAAGAGAGGCTATTAGGTGCTTAAAGTTAAAATAATACTAAATAAATGAATTAGGTAAAAATGGTTACGGGTAAAAAATAACAACCATATGAAGTAACTTTTCAATTTAAAATTTAATTGAAATTGTATTCTAATATATAAGCCCATAAGGTCTCATTTTTTATGGGAAGGGGCATGGGAGCACATCTCAGCCTAATGTATTTGTAAATAATTAGAGCTTTAATATTAAGATTTTTCCTTCATTATTAGCGGAATAGCCTTATTAAATTTCAAAAAATGTTTTTATTATATCTAGAGATGCAATTTTTTTTTTTATTTAAAATTCGGTTAATAATTATATACCACTACATTAATGATAATAGAGCCATTTATAAAATAATTATATTAGGCATAAATAATATTAAATACAGGTTGAGTAGCTTTAGATTAGGACTATCCTATAATCTATTACTATTAAATAAATATAATAATAAATAAATTAAGAATAATATATATATATATTCGAATTACATCGTTTTTCCCAATTCCTAACATGTTATCAATGATAAGGCACTCAGACGGATTTCAGGGTCTGGCGTATCACCAAAGTTCGTCGTATCCAGACTCTCAGGTAATCCAACGTTAGTGGATTGGTGTTAGGGGGGAGAGAATTTGAGCAAAGTTTTTTTCAATCTTTCTTTGATAATCGTGAAATATTATTGTATATTTGTATCTTACAAATATCAGTTTTAACAAATAAATGTTCTTCATATAAGTATAACTACGAAAGTCACCATACAGATTTTTAAAACGTTAAATCGTTAATTGTTAATAACAAGTCTTCTTAACACAAGTTGATTAAGTCGTGTTTCCTCATGTTTTGATTCTCATAAGAGTTATGGGAGGAGTAGTATAATAGTACCCCAATCAAGTTAGTACTACTTTCGATACGTTGCGAGGAGTAACTGAGTGCAATAATATTTAGTATTTGACCTCTAATTGTCAATACATTTGAGCTATATGTCCATATTATTTTTGCACCCTTTTTAAAAAGGGAATTCTTTTTAATACAATTTAGAGAGAATAAGTACCCATAGCTAATATTAGGAACGCTGCAACTGATTCAAAATTCTTTAGTATTACTCGTATGCGCAAATTGTGTGCGTATAAAATCTCCTGATTGTTTTTCAGTTTAAAAGGAATTAAAGTAACAGCACTTGCAAATGTAAATTATCAGTGAATATATAATTGATAGATTCAAAAGCATTAACAAATAAAAGTCTACTGAACAGAACACAGAATATAAAGAAGATTAAAATATTACGTAATAATTGTATATCATTTTAAATTGGAACATAATAAAGAAATATAAAGTAAACCAATAAATATAGGATATTCACAATTTAATACCTTTGTGATGGAAGACCTAGTTAAATAACCCAGAAATGTTAAGAATTGAAATGTTAGCAACAAATAAATAATACAATTATATATTCACACAACACATAATATATATATAATATAATATATAATAATGATATTATATATATATTTATAATAATAATCATATATATATAATATTAGGGTAATATATAATATTATATTATAAATATATATATATAATATAATATATAATATTATATATATACATATAAGATATACATATAATATACTATAATATATAAAATATATAGTAAATCATTTGAATGTAATACCTATTACAGATTTTTTAAGAAAAGTGGCAAAATTGTCTTGGTTAAAACCTTGAATGTATGTCTCTATAAGTTAAGACTAATATTAAACTATTTTTGCTTGGAACACAACGTACAAGAAAAATTTAATAAATCTAGGTGAGGGAAAAATACTATGTAAGCCAAGAAATTACTTTAAAATGTTTTTATTAAAGTTTTAAAAAACAACAACTTGTTCTCTTTTATTCTAAAAAAAGATATTGCGGTGTTGTTATGTTTTTTTTATTTTTTAAATAAGCATGGTTTTATCCACCTCTGTACTCCATTGTTCTGGTATAAAAACGTTCTGGAAATTAAGAAAACTCAACTAAGGTCGTCCGTGATGGCGGGGGAAGGAGTTGTCATGAGAAAATGTTTACATCTGACGTATTATTCTAAAAGAAATATTTATTGGATTGAGATCCTACATTAAACATAAAAAAGAAAAAAAAGTCTCGAGCACATGTTAAACTGTTATTCTATTCTGCCGATTTGTATCCTTCTTCTCGCGGAAATTTAAAATTATATTCTTGATATTATAATCATTACTTTCTTTAGGAAACTTTTATATTTTTTTTTTGATTGTCTCTGATAGACATTACGGTATTTGAGGACCTAATTTGGTTGAAACTTTGAATCGAATATGTCTTATGGATTTTCAAGACAGTATTTCACTTTACCTTGAACATGTTTTAAAAATCTTATTTTTCCATTCCAAAACTCTGAAAAAAATATTCTTCCGAAACTTAATCCATTTAATTCTAATGACTATAATGTGAATATAATAGAATTATTCATCTTATTATATTCTTGCATTATATATTTAATTTGAGAATATAATCGGCTACTCATATCTGTGGACCTTAATGTAATATTATATCACCTGTTATTTCATGTCATTATTATAATAATTATTTATTAGTATAAGTTGGGAATATATTATAAGAAGAATTAAATATGTGGATTATTTTGAATCTGATAATAGAATTATTGATTGACAGTGATAGATAGATATGTGGATTAGATGATATTAATATATGTAAATTGAGAGATGAATAAATGATTGGGATGTAGTAAGTAAGATTATATAGATTAATTTAAGAATTTAAAATATAATAATATTATTAAATAATTTTAATTAGTATATATATTAATTTAATAATAATATATATATATTATAATATAATATAATTATATTATAATTATTATATTTAGTAAACATTATTATATAGATTTAATATATATTTTATACAATCGATCATCATACTTATCATCATACATCATCTCATCATCATCATCACATCTACTAATCATCTAATCTATCTAATTTTACATACGATCCATCATCATCATCATCATCATCTATATCATCTAATCTATCATCATCATCATCAGTATTATTATTATTATTATTATAATTAGATATTATTATTATTATATATTATTTATTTATTATTGATTTATTAATTTAATTATATATTATTATAATTATTATTATTTATATAATATTTAATTATAGTATTATTATTATTATTATTAATATTATAATTATATATTATTATAATTTAAATATATATAATATTAATATAGTGATTCGGTGTTATAGAAGTATCAATATTGAATTTTGTTTACTTTATATATATTTACTATAAGTAAGAATTTTTTTTTCACAATAACTATAATTACCTCTATTATGATTATTTATTATATGTTATTTTCAGAGTGTAATATTCAAAGGCATTATTGGATACTGATTTCTCTCCAATTTATCTTAGTGTATTAATCGATAAATGGTTATTTATGAGCCAGCAGTTTATATAATTTATTCTCTCATCTTGATATATTTAAATTATTACTTGATTATATTTATGTAAGTTGAGTATAATTATGTTATATTTATTTGGTATTGAATTTCATAAATGGTAATATAATAAATTTTTATACTATGATATTTATCTATAGTTATTATTGGTCTTGATCCTTACACTCGGCAATATATTATGTTCATTATTAATATATATCCTCATTATGGCAAGTTTTTAAAGTTCCTCCCATACCTATTCGCGATAGACTCTAAGATATAATGAACTTGAACCGTTATCATGAATTTTAAATTTTAATATACTTTGACATTGTAAATCGCCAGGAATTATTCTAAAGATTTAATCTAATTACTCTCAGTAAATAATTTCCACATGTGATATACTCGTGAACTTTTATTGTTAGAAATAAAATTAGACTTCCGTATTCTGATTTTATTGTGTTGCCATGTTTTTTTTCAAGTGACTCTTAGCTGGTTATGTACATCTATAATATATTAGCTAGATATTTATATATTATTTTCATACATATAATAAATGGAAAAAAAAGGAGTTTAATTATAAGAAATTACAACCCCATATTTATGCATTTTTGTATATTAATTTTGCAAAATATATAGATAAGTTTTGCCTCAGTAATAATAATAATTCTAGATCAAAAGGCAATGGTTAAAATGTGCCTATTCAATGAAAACTTAATTAAAATATATTAAATCTGGACAGTTGACATTATTTCTACCAAAGAAATTTAAGCTAGTAGATGGACTATATAAAAAAAAAAACCTCAACAGGCTATTCATTTAATGGAAATCTTACATATAACATCGATTATCATGATTCATGTGCATTTTATAATTTTCGCGTTCTAAAGTGGATAAGAAGTACTGCTCGACCATATATAACGTAAAAATTAAACTCTCACAACACAATGATAAAACATGCGATCTTCATACCAACTCTCTAAGAATTCCCTAACTTCGAAATGTAATCTGTGGCTTATAGAAAATGCGTTCTAGCATTCTTCTTGAATGTTTTGACATACGGTGATTACTGAAAGCTAACCTATTCTGTGACATATCTGCTACCTTGTTCTTCCATACTAAGAAACAGTTCTAGCATGTGTCTTCACGCCTATTCTGTGTGTACTATTATCATCCAAATACTGAATGAATGTCATCTATTTAGGGATATCAAATGTACTTTATATATAGTGTCGAACAGCAGTAATGAGTTGGGGTCCTCTCATAATCATGACATTTTAAGTGGTGGGTGAGACCTTATGCACGAATTCTATTATTTTATCTTTGAAAAGGGTTAATTATTAGTTCTCTAATATCGATCTGATAGCAACTAAGTACCGACACGCACACTATCATTACCGGATTGGCGATTACACCCAAGCAATTCTTGAACACACTTGACCTATGTTAGACCACTAGTCCTTCTCTCCAAAATACACCACCTAATCGCTCTATATGGTAAATCTGACCAACAACCTTATATCTGGCTTAAATTTAATACTTTCTCATCAACAGCTCCATCCTGCCCTACGCGATATTTATCATGCGCACTTTGATGGGCCTATTGGGGGCCTGCGTTGTTTCTACGCGAACATAAATAATGAATACTGCTTTGTCTCTTGGTGGACGCTTCGAATTCTGCTGAGAAGTGGGAGCTGTAATCGTTGAAAGGGATGAGCAGGTGCATTCCCTTCTCCGACTAAATCTTTCTCTCCTCATAATCCCATGGTGCGATCGTGGATTGTTCGCTAGCCATATCAGCTAGAGGACAGTAGCGTATCGGGGTAGAAAATTCTCGTTCTTTCCTATTACATGCTAATTTTCATCTCAGCCTAGGAAAATCGGTGCAGGGATACTCTTTGAGAGCAACGCAGCGGGCTTTCATCAACGAAAGTGCGCTAACCTCCCGGTTCTCCCTGCTTGACAAGCTTTCTTTTCTCAGCCAAAAACATCTCTACACTCTGTAAATCTGTCTTACCTCCTCTTATTCAATATCGATGTTCTGTTGCTAATTTTCCACCTGAAAAGGCCAATCTCTTCGGACCTCAACCCTATGGCACGATTCTAGCATTCCTCCTCCTCCCATCCTTCTCCTGTTAGGTGTTCATGCCTTTGACCGTAGTGATTCAGTTTGCCGGGTGCATGGGCTCCGAAATCTGACGAAACGTAGGAAGGCGGTTGCCCGGATGGCATTCATTTTCCCGAGTTTTGAGGCGGCTGTGCGATCCGTGCTATTCCCGCCCCTCGATCAAAGGCTAATATTCTCTATGTCTCAATACTAACACTTAACCTCAGTGTTGGAAGCATCGCGCACAGGTCCAACCTATTCTGAAAAAAGGAACGCTCATCTGCAATCCTTGCAACTATCGCGCCCTAGAGCTACTTACTTGTATTCTATCATAAAGATCTTGTTGAAACTACTTCTCAACTCTCATTTACTAGTATATCTGGAATCTATCACTTCTTCCGATCGCCTAGTACGGCTTATCGGCGCTCGAGGTCTACTGGAGATATACTTTCCAAATCTTTATCTGATATATATGGTTTTTCCGCCCTTAGGAACTACGGGAGACCTGCGTGGTGGACTGCCATGACAGTATCCAAAGCATTGACGAGTATGGCACAAGTCACTAGCTCTCAGAAGCTCCCCTCCTTTTGGTTAATCCTTACCTTTTGCTTACTTATGTTCTAGTTTTTTTACAAATCGCTCAATAGTCGGCTGTTGTTTTGATGGGGCGACTTTCTTCCTTTTCTGTCAATAGTGGTGCTTCCTCAAGATTATGTCTTATCTTCCTACTTACTTCCTGCCTAATTAATGATCTCATGTCAGCCTGCACATCTAAAACTCTTTCACTCATATTGCCGATGACTCGATCCTTCATTTTTCAATCATTTTCAAGTTCTGTTCCTTCTTTACTTCGTGGAATTTGCCTTCTCGTCATTAAGCTGTTCCGATCTAGGTTTCTCGACGAGATCTGGATAGAAATTTTCACGGGATTGGGTTGTCTCAACCTGGTGAAATTCAATTCTTTAAAAACATCAACTTCTACCAAATCTCCCTCTCTAAAGACACTTCTAACTTCTATCTTTTTAGACGGGTTCTCTTCGGTGTCTCTCCTTTTGGACAATAATAAACATACTTGGCTCTTGACCATTTAACAAAAAAAATGTCTTGGGAAAAAACGTCACATCACAATGGTTGCTAGGCGGCCTACAAAGAAACTGGGAGTTCTGTTTGGATCTGCGAAGATTTTTTCCTCTCTCAGTGCTACAGCTAATAACAAGGGCCATCATCCACCCTGGTTGCGAGTAATGCTTGCATATCTGGGGGGTTTTGGGTTTTCACCCGGCTATTGCGATGGGGGTACGAGTCAAAGACCAAAAGGCTTATAAAACTGTTCTGTACTTTCCAGATTCACGTGACCCTCATATCTTTGCGGCGCAATGTGGTCTTTATCTCTTTTTTAGGAGGTACCGCCAGCGGCAGGCTCGAGGGAGGCTTATCACTCGCGTACCTCCACCTTTACGTCGCCATCGTAGCACTAGGGGTGCTGTGTCTGCACAATGAGTTATTGTGTTGATGTTAGGAACTCCATCCCTAAGTTCGCCGGCATGTGGCTTCCGTTCTTTCATGCCACATACTGTTTTGTGGAATTCTCTTCCATCTAACTGTGTTTCCTGCTGAAATTTAATTGTCCCCCACTTCAAAAGCCTGCGATCTGTTGCTCATGCAGCGTAATTGGGCTTTTAGTTGTTGTGACTTCTGAGGTGTGCAACAACCCCTCCTTGAAAAAGGACTCTGCCCGTGAATAGTTAGTGGTGACAATTGTAAAAAAATAAATAAAAAAAAAATAAAATCACTAAATTTTCATCATACAACTCTTAATTATCAAGTGTTTTTAATATGAATCAAATAACAAGAACGATTTAATTTAAACTTTAATATGACGGTTTCACAAAAACGGTACATAAAATATTGAAAGATGGGTCTTAATTTAGAATTGCACAAGGAAAAATTTTGTATATTTCGTGGGGTTGTGCCAAACTGATAAACATTATCTACCATACCCTCTGTTGTTCTTCCTTTCAGCATATAAATTGCCCACGCATTTACAGTATTATTATTATTATTATTATTATTATTATTATTATTAATTATTATTATTATTATATATTTATTATTATTATTATTAATTATTATATTATTATTATTGATATTAGTAATATCATATTATTATTATTATTATTATATTATTATATATTATTATTATTATTTTATTATATTTATTATATAAAAAAAATATTAATAATAAATTTGAAATGAGTGAAGGCTCTGAAATTTTTATTTACTTAGCACACACACAGAGGACCGTATAGCATAGAAGGTTATGGAATCAGACAGCCGCACTCATCCAACTCAAAAGAGACCTATCATTCTATATTCTAAAACTACAGCCGTACAGAGACCCTGACTGTGTTCCGCACAACACCCCACTGACACAGCACCATTTTGTGGGTCAACCAACCTACTGTGTCCATAATATGTACAATTTATAGTAAAAAAAAAAAAAAACAAAAAAAAAAAAAAAAAAAAAAAAAAAAAAAAAAAAAAAAAACTAAGAATTTTCCAAAATCAAACTTCATAATCAAATGACCTGTTTCGGCTTTTCAAAATATATTGCAGCAAGGAAAAGAAATCTTCAATCAAATTATTTCTACTTAACTCGAACTGTTAGAGGTAAATTGTTTAGTCGTATTTTTTTTATTTGTTGTCTTGACTGATATGCTATCATTTGATCATTATTTAAAAACGATTCAAGTTATTATATGGTAACACCATACAGGAAAAAACAGAGAAATTTCTTGAACTCTAAACTATTCCCAATATAATACCGGAATTCTAAAATTAAAATATCTTATGACGTTTCTAAACTTTTATTAGGAAATTGGATTCTTCTAGTGTATCATTCCTGAAAACTAGTTAAATGAGTTTGCATGGAAAATATTGATGATACTAACAATTAAATAAAAAATAAAAATAATTAATATATAGTAATATATATAATATAGTAACTAATAAATATGATACAGCTACTATATAATATATAACTAGATACTAACTACATAAAATAAATTACCATATATACTTCATTATAGGAAATAATAGTAAGAATATAGAATATATATATAAGTTATCTATCAACATGACAGGTAGCATCAAGCTTATTAATATATAGTAATATAAATATAATTATATATAAACATCATTTTATATCTAAAGAGGGTGATAAATTTCCCTTATCTGTATATAACGAGTAGCTAAGGTCTCAGCAAGACATTAACTAGCAATAAGTTGTCAAATGGTTATTTAATGTGACAAACAAGTTATTTAAATTGAGTTTATTATTACTTCATAAATTGATATATATATATTGTCATTTATAATATATATATTATAATATCTTTTATCATATTATGTAAATATCTTTGTGAGTGTGAGATAAATATGTCCGTATAAAATAAATATTTTAATTTTTAATGAATAAGTAAAAATAAATTCTTACAAACTTATTTATTTAATCTTAATGACGAGAGTAAATTATCGTGCGTTATTATTAATATGATAATTATTATTTTATTAATATATCATATAATTATATATTATATATTAATTATTTAAAAGTATATTATTATATTATATATGCGTATTATATTATTATATATTATTTATATATTGTATTAAATTATATGTATTATATAATTTAATCTATATTATAATATTTATAATATATAATATTATATAATATATTTTATAATTATTATATATATTATATATAATTTTATTATTTATTATATTTATTTATTTAATATATTATTATATTATTAATTATTATTAAATATGTATATAATATTTATTATAATTTGATATATTATAATACTATTATATATTATTATATATATATTATTATTTAATTATTATTTATCTTATTATTAATAATTATTATAATTATTATTATTTAATTATTATATATTTATTATATATTAACTTATTTATTATTATTATTATTATATTATTATTATAGTATTTATATTATATTATTTATATCATTATATTATTAATTATTATTATATATTTATATTAATAATATTATTATTATTTAATTATTATTATTATTTATTATTTATTACATATAAATTATAGCTATATTTTCACTCCTCAATTAATATAATTATCATATTATTATCAACATCATTATGTCAATGGATATTATAATGCAACTAGATTATGGTCGAAATTCCTATAATATTTATAATCACTTAGTTATATTAGCATTCTAGTTCATTCATTATCTAGATCTCTTGATATTACTAAATATCTCTCAGTATTATATGGATTCAATTATATAATTGTTTATTCGTAATTATGCCATTATTAAGTTATTAATATTTCATCTATTATTATTATTACTCTGAATGCTTTCATAATCAATAGATCATAATGTAATCTATGGACAATTTTATGTAATTCATTATGTCGATACTAATAGTTTTGATTCTATATATTATTTATATTAGTGTCCTATAATAAGTATTATTAAGTTAGCACTAAGTCTATAATATTGAGAGTTTAGTTAGATTTCTCTATTTCATCATATAGTCATTAGCTTATCCCTATTAACCTTATTATTCATTATTCATTATCTTGTATTATTATTCTTAATATTGAATTATTGAAATAGCATTACAATTTAATCAATTAAAAAGAAATGTTGGCAGTGTAAAATAACAATTTCAAAATATATCAGTATTAATTATTAAGTTATTTAATGTATTTGAATTGTATTGAAATTAAAATCAATTAATTTAATAGTAAACTAGAAATAGAGTTATTATATGATTGAGATTATAATTTACAATATTTAATAGTGAGAAACCATCTAGGATAAGAGAATATATTATATATGTAATATTAAGCTCATATGAGTTATTGATTAATCATTTTTCAAATTTACACTATTAATATTAATATCTATCCATTATTATATTACATTTGTCGCTATATTGAAGGTGATCCTATGTGATATTGAAGTATTAATTTATTCAATTCAGGATAAATAGATATATCTTATTACTATTCGTAATAAACTAATATATTATGTATTAATTTTTATATGTTTCCAACAATATTCATAATAAATTGGTGACTAAGAAACAATCTTATTATTCAAACTCTTGATCCCTTATTATATAAGGCATATCAAAATTATATATAATATATAATAATTAAAATAATAATTAATTTATAATATTTTAATATTCAAAAAAGAGTTTAAAATGATATAATGAAATGATTATTATATAATTATCATATTATTAATATATGATCAAAAAAGCAAATTTTAGATATATAATTTAATAAATCTGTAATATATTATTGTATACCAATTTATAATTTATTGCTCTATGTGAGCTCTATTACAATTTGCTTTGATATATTAACGTTGATTAATATTATTATCTTCATTATTATAGGATGATTACTCTCCATATATTGAGTAATTAATTACGCTATATGATTATTTATATGATGCATTACTTGTTCTTATGTGATATAAAATGGTTAAAATACTTAACTATTATTTTATTCTACTATCTTATTTATAGTACGATGTAATCTTTTCATGTTATTTGTATGGAAAATATTATATTAAGAATTATTTTTACAATCATAATATTTATAATATATTATTCTAAATAATATTTTCTTAATTTATTTTTAATATTAATATTATAAATATTAATTATAATAATATTAGTTAATAGTAATAATTAATATTGTATTATATTATTTAATTTTACAATAATTAAAATTAAAGATTCAATATAATATTGTTAAAATTATCATAATAATAAATTTCAATTTCATCTTCAATGTATCATGAATTTTAATGTAAAAATAAATTTATGATTAATATTAAAACGAATTTAAAATAATTTAATACATAAATATAATATAATATATTATCTTATATTAATTTATTCAGTAATTAAAATTAATTATAATATATTATTAAAATAATGTATCTTATAATTTTATTGTAAATATAATTAATGTATTTATATATATAATTATTATTATAATTAATATTTTCCATTAATTACATTAGTTCTCGTTATAGAATTAGAAGTAAAAATAGTTGATTTTAACTATTTTACAAAACAAGATACACTTAAATCATGCGATTTTACTCAAATGGCATATTGATTTATCCTTATCAAACAATTGATAATACAGTAATTAAAGGAGAGCATTATTGGTTTAAATATTTCAGTTTTTAATTTTAAGTATTACCTTTCATTATTTTTGTTATTTTATTATTATTATCATTATTTTATTATTTATTATTATTTAGTATTTTTATTATTTTATTATTTTTTATATTTTTGTAGGCCTTATATATAGGGTATATAAAGAATATTTATTTTATTTTTATGATGTGTGGAACATTAAATTATCTATTTTAATTTTTACATGTAAAGTATATCAATCCTGACACTTGCTTCAAACACGAAAATGTAAAATATTAATACATAAGTTTGCAAATGATTCAACTCTTAGAATTCTTAAAAATAAAATTCTAGTAAAATTTTAGATCATAAAAATAAACTCTATATTTTACATAAATGAACAACAACAAAAAAAAAAAAAAAATCTGAATCATTATAACCCCAATTTCTAAATGATATTTGCATGCTTTTCAAAATATAAAGTAATCACATTTTGAAAAGAGGATTACAACACAAATTATCTTCTACTTAATAAACTTTGGACTAAAACTTTTACCTGCAATTTTAAAGA
>JABUQX010014140.1:35000-55643 GCA_015478945.1 Trachelipus rathkii
GTCTTTTTATTTCTAATGTTCTAATACCATGTCAAGAGTCTTACATACGTCAATCGTCACCACAAATTTCTATCCAAATTCCCTAAGGGCGGAAAACCATAAATTGATTAGATAGGAAAGTATAACATCAATCGAAAGCTGTACTGGAGATTGGAAAGAAGAAAATGAGATTCCAAATGATCTAAGAATTGAGAGTTGAGAAGGGTTTCTAAGATCTTAGATGTAATAGAAGTGAGAGCAATAAGGCGATGGTTAGAAAGATCTGAGCTGCTACCTTTTTTTCGGAACCGGTTGAACATATGCATTCTTACAAAGCTGAGGGAAAGTTCTAGTATTGAGGAATAAGAATATAGTTGAACGAGAGGAGGCGCCAGCTCAGAAGCACACTCCCTCAAACTCGGGGAGGAATGCCATTCGGGTCATTCGCCTTCCTAACATTTATAGATTTCAGGAGCCCATGCACCCGATCAAATATAATCACAGGTAAGTGACATGGGATACAGGAGTGGAGGAGAAGATTGCCAGATTCATCCAGGTATAAATAGAGAAACAAAAGTGTAATGAAGCAATTATTCAATTGATTATCGCAACAGACCATCAGGAACCAGGAGATGAAAGGATACATTTAGCAAAATGTTAGATAGTAGTGGTGTAAAATAAGGATGATTTGTTAGTTAAAGAATATAGAGTCAGCGCACTTTCGTTTATGAAAGTCCACTATTGATAAGATAACGAAAGATAATCTGCGAAAACGATTTCTATCGATGTAAAACTTAGCGAGAGTGAATAGAACGAGCAAGATTTTCCGACTCCCAAGTATACACTGCCATGTAAGACAATGAATGCCAGAAGCAATCACGATCAACCAAGGATTTAAAAGAAGAAAATTCGTACGAGAAGAACGAAAAGTGTCGACCATCAACAATTCTCAACTAAAACAACCACCTTGATAAATGCAGAATGAAAAGCATCATTCAGAGTACAAAGCAGTCATCCAGTCATAGTTTAGCGTAGAAAAGCAACGCATAGCTCCCCAACGATTAAATTGTCAGAAAGTACGCATAGGGCTGAATGGAGAAAGTATTAAAATTAAGAATATATAGGTTTTGTCATGTTTATAAATGCGTGACAAGTGTTATTTAACGGAGGAGACTAGTGTTGAAACAAGGTCAAGTTTTCAAGTACTTTGGTTTGGACGATCCGAATTGTGTAGGTTCCTTAATTTGATGCTTCCAGATCGTTAAAATGACTAATGATTCGGCCTCCTCTCCACCTGAATCAGTGTGAGAGACCCCTACAACCTTTCAGTATTGTGTACATGAAATCCCCTAAAAGAGAATCTCATAGTTGCATGAATAAACTCATAATATAATAGTAAGTAACGAGGAAATCTGCTCTTTAGGAGACAGTAGCGATAAGAAACTAAGATTATTATTGTAGATATAAGAAAGTTTAGATTTTTAAACAACTAATTATCAAAATTAATATTCGATTTTCGAGATTGTTACAGAGTATTAATGTTTACATTTTCTTATAAGTTTACATAGGCACCATACTCGAACCCTTCAGGCGGAAATTATGAAATACGTTATAGTTAGATATAGGGTTTTAAAAAAAAAACATGGTTTTTAAAAAAAAAAAAACCATTGTTTTTTTCAAAAAACCAAATAATAACCAATTTTTTTTTGGGGTTTATGCTATTTTGATTTATAAATAGAACTGAGATTAATAAATACTTTATAAGATATTTAGGCCCGAATTTGTGAACTGCTTAATACAATGCATAATTAAAATCATTAAAAATTTCTTTAGATTCTTAAATTTCACATTTTCTTGTTAACTGTAAACTGGTATAAAATTATTATTGTTTTTTGACTTTTTACATAACTCATAAAGTAAAAAATAAGAGGTATATGTATAATTATATAAACTATATTCGAAAGGATGAATACTTTATATTTTACCAAAATAAAAAAGAAAAAGAAAATGCTAAAAAAAAAGTTATTCAAATCGGACTTTATCTTCCAAAATAACTCTTATTACGTTATATTTGAATACTAGAATAAATATATATATATAGTATATATATATATTTATATATATATATATATATATAAATAGTATATATATTTAATTATTTATTATAATATTTTTAAATTTTTTATATATAATATTTTAGTTATATATAATTATACATAATATATATAATTAATATATATATATTATATATATTAATATATATATATATAAATAAAATAAAAATAGCTTGACTATTCTAATATATTTATCAAATATTTTGGCTAGATCTATACTTATAATTATTTAAATTTAAATATATATATATATATTATATATATATATATATACTATATATATATAAAATATTAATTATATATATAAGTATTATATATATATATATAATATATATAGTATATATATATATATATTATATTAATATATATAATATTATATATAATATATAATATATATATTTATATTACAGTTATATAGTATATATAGGTATATATATAATATATAATATAATATGATTTATGATACTATTATATTTATATTTTATAAATAATAATAATTTAATATATATGTTTCTATATTATATTATTTATAAAATATATATTAATAATATTAAATTATAATAAATAATATATATATATATATAATAAGTATATTATAATCATTTTAAAATAATACAAAATTAGCTTGACGGAATTTTCCGTGGCTGTTCTATAATCATGGCCTTCAATATTGATAAAATGTATATAACATTCTACATGCTTACCCAAACACATTTATAATAAATAGTATTATTTTTATAAATTATTACATTATTATTTTATTGTTATAATAATATTGTGAGATTTAATATTAAGTATATTATTTAAAACCATGGTATATATTATATATAGTTTAAATAATTTTTTTAAAACAAATGGTTTAAAACTATTAAAAAAACTATTATGTATTATATTATTATATATATACATATGAGTTGGTAGTAATGATAGTTCTTAGCTGTTCAGGTCTCAGACAAGAGAAATGTATAGGGCTTAGAGTAGAGATAGGTATTATTATTCCACAGATATTTAGTAATTATGAGTAAGTTGATAAGCTCACAGATCTTTTGTGAATAAAGCTTTATTTTAGAAATACTTAGATAGTATATGTTACTACTCTAATATTATAGTTATCTATAGGTATATTCGTATCGTTAATCTCTCATAGCTCGTAGTAATCGGCCTATTTTTGTCCCTCGGTATTCCTCAGTTAATCGTATATTTGGGTTAAATATTTTGCTCGATACTTGAGGTCCAACTAGATATACTTATTATACGTTTTATTTTAGTGAAAAATTAATTAGGAAACTTTGAATAGAATTTATGAAAATTTTAATCAAGAGAAATTAAATATTATTATTGTACAATAAAATTATAAATTATTATATATAATTTAATTATTATTATTTTACTAATTATTATTATTATTATTATTATTATATTATTAATCATTATTATTATATTTTATTATTTATATTATTTAATATTTATTATATTTATTATAACCCTTAAATACTTTATTTATTTGCTTCATGTGAGTTACTGATATACCCAGTATAATTGGTCTTAAAAAGTCTATTATGCTTATAACTATTACGTAATATCCTCAACTATAACTTATTATATAATTTCCGTTTGAAAGAGTTAATTTTACATTGTCATTGTAATATGTAACATTTAAATTACCTTGGAACACGGTCTTCTGGAATTAAACCTTTTATATTCTCGGGGGAATTCCCTTAAATACTCACGGGATGGTTGTATGTAGGTCATTAAAGTCTCCCTATACTATCATATAATCATGTGGGTACTTATTCTTTATGACTACATATTCATTAATACAGATTAATCAATAATATACTCAGCCTATTATGAAATATTCATTACTACTCCCGGCTAGAGGACCTTATATATTAATACTCTCCTAGGATGCACTCTCATATACCTCTAGCGACAGATTATAAACTAACGTGGTCATGACCTCAGAGGCAAACGGATAAGGATTGAACATATATGTGAGATGATCTAACTCTTAATGTTGTCGTTATGAACGCTTCGTTTCAAAGTCTTAACAGTCATCAGACCTGATCCTCCGTCCTAAGGATTGACGCGACTAAGCATATAAATAGTCTCGACACCTATCGATGCGGTGTGACGCGTCGCCATATACCGTTACATTGCCTGGAGACCTTCCTAGGTGATATCACTCAACTTAATACGTGCTCTCTGTAGCGTAGTAAATACGCATCTACTCCCTCGTGGGTTCCGCACGTCTTACAACTATCTTGCAAGTCATGACAACACAGTATCGCTATATTAAATTTCCTATTCTTACCTTTATTTAATAGCCTTTCCGAAGTCCAACAGCTCCATTTCTCCATGTCTCTTATTGACTGCATTTTATTTTAATTTTGATAGTCACGGCCCTATATTATGTTAACGGATCTTCGTTACCCGACTTTTGTTAGCCGGCTCAAACACTTATAATCACCCTGTCCCAGCATGTGGTGTCTACTTTCCGGATAGGACTGTTCTTACTTGTTCGTTTCCTAGCGAGTTAGCGGGCGAACAGGGCATTAATATCGTTATGCAGTGAAGAATAGCGACAGCTCACATGTTCTTACTCGTATTCTCGTTATATCAGAGATCTTCTCACACAGAATCTTTATTTACTACACTTACATTAGAGCTATGGTCGATTCGTTCATGGCGTCTCCATCCAGGCTAGAGAAACCCTCCATGCGGCTAAATTAGTCGTGCGGTGATTCTAACGTGCATGCGACTCTGTCAAAAACGATGTTAGAAAAATAGAATGAAACTTTCCTATTTATACACACCCTCTCTTCCCGTGCTTATAATGCATTCAAGCTGATGCAAATTCATATTCACATCGAGTGAGGTGATTAACTCTCTGAGCGCCATAAAGAATCATTCCTTGAATCGTTTTTGCATCTATACAGACCCTACGACCGAAATATTCGTCCGACCACGTCAGCGCTTTGTTGTGAAATCACCCCTACTGACAAATCTTCTAATAACCTCTTAGTCAATAAACATCTCTAATACTTCAGTATATAGTAAATCTGTATATATCTACCTACGTTATTTCACTCTGTGTTCTGTTCTTAAACCTCAAAATCGAACTCACCGACCTTATATATATCCATATTTTTTTTCTCTAACCTTACCTCTCCCTCTTCCAGCATATTCTCTTCTTTCACTCCTCCTCATTCTCCTCTCATGTGTTCCTACAGTGAGATATGTAGATTATATCACTTGATCGTAGTATGTCAATTAGGCTCTCCATTAAATTCATTTAAAGAACGTAAGGAACCGGAGCCCGGCATTGGCAATTTTCCCGATTTTTATGAGGTGAGTTTTTGCATTCCTGTGCGATAGAACTAGCCCTTCGTATCAAGTATATTAGTCTCATAAATTCTCGAGAATTACTAGGCACTCCCTCTCTAGTTTAGTTGGTAAAGATAAACTAGTCAGTATTCAAGCTTAATCTTGTAATAAATATATTACAGGGAGCAGGCCTTGATCTTTTCATAACGACCCCTTTATATTATACTCTTCACTGTAAGTTTTCAGTATTACTTAGATTATTCTTATGTTGAACCTCTGTCTCAAGCGGTCTGCATCACCTGTAGACAGACGAACTCCTAACAATGCATTATTTTGAGCATCGTCCGCAAATATTCCGTAACCTTCACAAAGAACGAACTTTTCTACGTGTCGGAGAAAGGTTTTTAAGCTGTAAGTTAGTTTTTTAAGAAAATTTTACTTATCTGGCGCGCATTTATTTAAAAGCGTTCATTGTTGATATATGTTATTTCCATCCAGCTTGTCACACGTGAAAAAATACTGTTCTAAAATATCTGCGTCGATGCTTTAACACTAACTTTTACTGAACTTAGAAATTTGAACAAGATTAGTAACAGCGTCTCAAAATATATCCTCCAAATCATGTGGTTTCACGCGGTGTTTCTGCTGAGCGCACATCTTCCTACACAGTATCTCCCTATGCTATTTGAGGTTACTCTATCATTCTCTTATTGCCTATACTTATTGATTATAGTTAACTTTATCTAATTCGTATCAATATAATTTCTAGCTATATAGTTTTAGTTGATGGTGATGACGTACTTCTTTTTTTTTCTGTCAAAAGGATAATGTTTCCTTACTATAAGTTCTTGTCTATACTCTATCACGACTTCTTCATTAATTAGATCTCACCTATAACATCTTAACTCATATCCATCACATACCGATGAACAATCCTTCATCTTCAACTTCATTATGATAATTTTTGCATCTCACTCTTTTACTTTAGAATTAGCCTCTCGTTACTTAATATTTCCGACTCAGTCTATCTCATAATCTTAAAGATCTGTAGATAAGAATTTACCCTGTGGGTCTAGATCTTTGTGAAAATATTTCATATATCGTATATTAATAACTTATTCAAATAATATATCCGTCTTCTTATAAATTACCTTCTAATTCTTACTATCCTCTTTACGTAACGTTTCATAATCTCGGACTTATCTTCAGGTAATGCAAATAATATATAACATCTATACTATTAACATAATAAACATAATACAAAAAAAACGTGTATTGTAGCATGCTAATATTGAAATACACCAAATATGTTGCAAACTTTACGCCTATCACCGCGTACTGAATACTGATGAAGAAAGAGTATCGAATACATCAAAGTACAGTCATCAGCATAAAGAGAAAACTTAATTCCCAAAGGACAATATCAAAAAATATCATTTATCATATTAAAAAGGGTAGGGCTCAAAATGCTTCCCTGGAGAACCTCAAAGACCTCAGATCTTGAGTTCCCCACATAAATCATAAAAATTATACTTTTTCGAGTATCCAAATAACATTTGCTTGTTTTCATGTGACATCACAAACTCGAAAAGGAAATTCCAATATTTGCCAAGTCAAACGGGAAAGTGAAGAATTTCTTTCGCTTGCGAAAATTCTTGCCAAATTAAAAACACCTTGAGAAAATTTAATTTTATCGAAAGCATTTAGTACCCATTATTATAAGCTATTTCATAGCATCACGTCATGACACAACTCGCAAACTAATATCATACTCATAGCATAGTGTATTATTATTTATCTGTGATCATGGTAGGCTATATCGTGCTAAAATTCAAATATTCAGTTATAATATTCAAATACGTACTGATGAAGAAAGGGTATTGATATACATCGATTTATCGATAGGAAAAAATTTCGATAACATATTTCACGCCAATGAATCGATATATCGGTATTTTTCTCTCAGTATCGGATCATCGATACAGTTTATTTACACCATAGTAGAAATATTATTAGTACTTCAATCCAATCTTGTGTGTGTGTGCAGTGTACTTTTCCCGGCAAAATTTCCAGCCAAAATTTATAAACATATTTAAATTGTTTTGTATTTAGCAATTTTCATATTTAAAGTCAGACATTTTTAGTATTTATCGTGGTAAAAAAAATACTTTTAAGAAAAATGCCTTTTTTTTTTTAAATATTTTTGTTCGAAAACGTCATAAAAAGAGCAACTTAATTAAAAATTATTTGGCATATTCATTTATATTATTAACCAATCAAAACGTTTTTTGCATTTCGGCTTTTTATAAAAAAAAAATAAATAAAAACCTAATGGCTGTCAACTATTAGAATTTTTCCTAGCATGTATTACAATTTTTTATTTTTTTTTTAAATTGTTGTTTTTTAAAGATCCAGTTATAAATAAAATGCCTATAAAATGTGCCGCGAAATATTGTAATAATAGTATGTACACTCACAATAAAGATAATAGTTACTTTTAAAGATTTAGCTACGATAAGAATGAGGATTGACTTGGGGTCTAGACCAAGAAAAATATTTGGGTGTTAGTTAAGCAATAATCTGAAGTGGCTTATCAGTGTTTGGAAGCAAGGAATAAAGCTAATAAGATACCAGATATAATAGTGCAATGTTGTTTACAAGAGCAAGGAAGTTATAAGTAAGCTGTTTAATATCTATGTTAGGCCAGTATTAGAGTATTGTTCAACAAGTTTGACTAGGGGTTCCTCTTTTGACTCTTCCGGTTCTGCTAGGGAAGGTAAATGTGCCTCCGGTATTTCAAGTTAGGGTTCATCTGGCACTATTAAGATTTCTCAAATGTATCGGTCAATTGTATAGGCTATGATTGATGATGATAGATATCTTAGAAATAAATTGGATCTAGAGAGAGTTTAGGGAAATAATATCAACAGTTGGCTAATGGGTAGGGAATTACAAGCATTATGTGATAATAGTAACTAAGAGCTTCAGCGCCTTTTGCAATGCCAGGAGACCATGCAGTCTTTCTTTTGGTCTTGCCTTGTATACTGTGTCTGAGGATGCCAAGGGTTAGGGAAACCAGAAAGGTACCCAGAAAACCTTATACCCAACAAGTAACAAGTAAGTAAGTTCAGCAAGTTTAGGCCCCTTATTTTAGAGCGGTTTTTTATTTGGCAACATAGCTATGTTAAGCCAGTATTAGTATAATGTGCACACGTTTGGGCCCTTATTTAAGTAAAGACATTTGCTGGTGAGTGTGCAAGAGCAACAAGGATGATTTCTGAGTTTAAGGGTAAAGACTATGAGGAGGGGCTTAAGGAATTAGGAATATTTTCTGTAGAAAGATGATTTCTTAGTCAGGACATGATACAAGTAACAAAATATTTGCATCTATTGATAATACAGAGACCAATAAATTCTTTATAGTATACTATGGATGGGAAACCAGGCAACACAATAAGAAAATTATGAAGACATTCATTCAGTAAAAGGTTAATTTTTTAATGGTTTTCAGTAGTTTTTTTACTGAGCGTAATATGAGAAAAATCAATTTTTGGTAATTGTTTACAGTAATGGCCTCTAAATAAATTTTCAAATTTTTTTCAGAGTACACTGCAAATGTATTAAAGCGAAGATTAAACATAAAATATAGTCTGTAAAACGTCTATAACATGATTTATTATCTCTTCTATTTTGGTTTTATTTTAGGATATAAAAACTATTATATACTTTCACTTATGTCTCTTCTATTTTATTTTATTTTAGTACCTATTAAGATGCAGGATATAAAAACTCCTATATGCTTCAACTTAAGTTATTTTAGTGTATTTTGTACTTTGCCAATATTGGATATAATTGTCCAGAATTCACTAGGCACTAAAAACCAATAAGTCATTACTGATTCAATAACGGTCATAACCGTTGCTCGTGTTAATTCAAATTAATAATCAAAAATGTAAAGAAAAGGAGGTAATTGTCTTTCCTTTTCAACCATTTCAACTATATATCTCTATTCTCTTTACCTTCAGGCTTCAACTAATCAATTACCTACTTAATTTAGTAAGTACTATTAACTAAAGCCTCTGGCTAAGTTACTTAGGGCTACAAAAATTAATCAAAGAGCAAAGTCTTTGAAAACAACAAATTCAAGGTAAGACCAATAAATACACAATTGTTAAAATATATAGATGTTTTAGTCCTAATAATATTATATTATGGTAATACTCATCCAGGTTTTCGTGGGCAAATGGGACACACGCACTTCACTTTCTGCTTATCTCTAACAGTTACATTGAAAAATTTGCCACATGTTGCGAAACTAGATTTTGACCAGTTATTACCTATAACATCACTTATAATCAGGGCCCTCTTAACCATTCATTCCGCCCTAGGCCAAAAAAAAGTTTACCTAAAGCATATATAAAATTATATATATATATATATATATATACTATATATATATATTATATAATATATATTATTATTATATATATATATATATATATTATATAATATTTAATAATATATATATAATAAATTATAAAATATATATATTAATATATATATATATATAAAGAGTAATAATAATTTAATATATAATTAAACTTATATTAATAATTAATATATAAATATATATATATAATTAATAATACGTATATATATATATACTATATATATTATAAATATATATATATATATATTGGCTCAATATGTGTAATAATATAAATATTTATAATATATTTAATACGTGAGTATGTATTTTATATTATTTGGTTATGATATATGTTTATATTATACCCCTATAATATATATACAAATATAGTATATTATATATAGTAATATATTATTTATAGTAATATAATACTACTTATATATAATATATATACTATATAGTATATTTGTATTATAATTTATTTTTATTATATAAAGTTTTTATATATCTAATTAGTAATATATATATAATATTATTATATATATATATATATAATCGAATACATAGTATATATATATATATAATATATTATAATAGATATATATATTTTATATATTAATGCTTAAAAATATCTATCAATATCATAATGTATAATATTATATCTTATAATATATATATATATATATATATATATATATATATATTATATATTATATAAATATAAATATATATTATATATTCTAATTTATTATATAATATATATATGTATATACTATATAATATATACTAATATATAATATATTTATATGATTCTATCATATATATACTATCAGATTTTGTATACCTATAATACTTTATATAGTTAATATTAAGGCGGCAGAAACCACCCTATGTAGCATATGCGTCCGATACCTATAGTAATTGGTAGAGGGTGATCATAGTATTATTGACTATATATATATATATATATAGTATATATATATATCCTTAAGATATCTTGAGTTTATATATATTAATTAACATAAGTAGAAACAATGATATATAATTACTTAAGTTATATATAATATAACTAAGAAATCTCAGTCATTATTTTGAAATATATCACATTTACAAAAGAAAAGTAATATATTATAATTATAAGAATTATATAATTTAAGTAACTAAAATATTTTGAAATATTCACATTTACAAAAGAAAAGTTAATATATTTTAATGATCTTGATATATTGAGAGTTCATCGTAAGCTGTTTTGATTTTTTAGTACGCAATTCGCAATTCTTCTAGTTTTTGAGGAGCTTATTCCGGATTCGCACATTACCGCACTTTTTTCTGACTCTTCGCAGTCCGCTATCGTAGATTTCCGCATTTGCAGCTTTTATTTTTCGAACAGTCTTGCTAATAGAAATTCGTTATATTCGAATTTTTTTGCCTTCAGAGTGACGCTTTAGCAGATTCATTTGTTTCTGTACACAGTTAAGACTAAGTAATAGCCACTCGGAATAAGCGGTTTGACTGTATCCCTAAAGAGGATTAAAACAATATTTAAGATAGGGAATTAATTTTTTTTTTATATATTAAATTCTTCTTGTCGTTATGAAAAATATATAATTTAAAGACTTTCTCTCTCTGAGTGAGTAAGAAAAGGCCAGTATTTAATTATAATGATAATATTAATAAACATATATATATATAGATATAAATATGTATATAATTTATTTTATATGATAATATATATTATATCTATATATATATATATATATAATATTATATATAAAATTTTTTAAATTTAATTATATAAGTGAAGGTAATTCATTTTAATGTTTTGTTAATAGTGTATTTACGTAATGTTAATAATATAGTATATATATAATATATAAGTGATATAATTGGGATTAGTTATATAGATCAATCCACTTTTCTTTCCACCAGACTAGGGTAAAGGTGTGCGATAATGACCAGAAAGGAAAAGATAGTAAAAGAGTTAATAATGACGAGGAAATGATAAATATAGAAGTCCAAGCTTATTCTTGTGATACCCTCTATTTAATATACTCTATTTAGTGAGACTCGTGAGTCGAAATTCACCGCTATAGCGGATTCAAGGAAACTGGACATGCATTAGTAATGGGGGTTATCATCGTTTGGCCAGGGTTTGGCAGTAACCTTTACTACACTTAAAAAGACCTCATTCAATCAAATTTTGACTTTCTTTCGCCTCTGACAAACCCTTTACATTTTCTCTCAGACATTCTTTAGATTCACAGTCAAAACTTTTTTGTTCGGTTTATCTCCAGCGTTCGATTCACAACACAACACACACAACACACCACCACCCACACACACAACCACGACCCACCACACACCCCACAAAAACACACACCACACCACACACAACCCTAAACACTCCTAAACCACCCCCACCATATAACTCTTAAGCTACAACGAAACTTAGGTCATCAATCTTTCCAAATGACCAACATCTCACTACTTTCATTTATTTTCATCATTTTTCTTTCTTCTACACACTCTCTAACACGTTCATCTCATTTACATTCTTTCGCAGCTAAAGCCTTAAATTGTCATCCCAACATATTTTTACTTCAGATACTACATCTTATTCAGACATAGTCTCTACTATGCATTTATATGGTAAATACCTCATGTAATCTAGTGACTCAAGATTGCTCTCTTCATCCAACTATTTATTGAACAGCATTTGCTTTCACACTCTATAACTCTGCATCATTGTTCATTATATCTCAACATAATCTAAATATTTAAAATCAGACACTTTGCCTAATTGCACACCCTCTAGTAATCCGGGAGGTACTGTCCTCACTCACAAACCATACTCCCTTATCTACACTACATCTACTCATCGAAATAAATCTGCTCTACCATCATCTAATTCTTCAGATTCAAACAAGCCAAAATAATTTATGCCGCCATTAAGTAGGTAGGGCACCTTCACTCTCTTCATCTCCATCATATCTAACAATCTCCCTGCACTGCCAAACATCATAATTCTTTCATAACTATCATATGCAATTGAATAAACCAGGTGAGACATTTAAACACATCCCTTAGCCTCACTTACCGCTATTAATGTTAAACCATTCACCATTTATTCTTGAACACGCTTCACATGTCATCATAACTTATGTTGATTTCCATTCAGAAGCTAACACATATAAACTAAACTGTATTAGAGTCCTTATATCTATCATGTGCCTGTTGCAAATCTAACCTATAATACAATTTTTTTTCCTTCGCCCTTCTCAATCATTTGTTTATATGTATATTTGATCCACACTCCTCTATAATTCTACGCGCTTGTTTTACCTATATCCTTCAGTCCTTGCGCACTTTTGACAAAATAAGCTATACTCTCCCTACTATTTCTGTAACTTTCCTATATTCTAACAGTTTACCTCTTATTTCCTACTTTTTATATGGGTTACTATTACTGCTTTTCTTCTTCCAATCCTTTCTGAACTATAGTTCCTCATATAACGATTATTTGTTCACAATTTCAAATCCATTACATTCACCATCTTCAACTCCGTTCTTGCTCATATACACAATTTCATTCTATACCTGAGATTTCATTCTTCAACTGTCTACTCTACCATTACTCTTTTATTATGACTATCCAAAATACATTCTTCCTGCACATCAAACCAACACTCATATACTTTAATTACTAAATGTTATATATCAGATTTATCGAAGATGTTACATATACGACCATCGGCCTCACTCGTGGGTTCATCAGTTATACCGAAGCACAGTAACCTGATTCATTATTCTGGAGATGTCCTACTTATTCTTCATTCTTAACTTGGCGCTTCTCTTCATAAGAGCTTACTATCTCCTTGTAAGTTCCCATTCATCCTCCTTCAAATGCTTAGATTTCTCTTATATTTTACCGGCGCGGGACCGTCTCTAGTATGCAGCTTTATATTCTCTTTTTGCTCCTTTTTAATGTCACAAAGCTCTTTTTGGAAACTTCTCATATATAGTGGGGTAGTATAAAAGGAGTCATATATAATAATATATATTACCTCTTTCTACTATTAGGTTTATTTATATATATATATATTATATTATAATATAATATATATCTATATAACGTTTATAATATATATATCTAGCGTACCGTATATATATATCTAAGAACACACTCCAGAATGGGTTTTTGCCTTTTAGTTGTCAGCATCTTCTTCTTCTGGTCCGAAACTCCTAGAGAACTCTAGAGAACCATTTCTGAGGAATAGGTCTCGCGCAGTTCGAGTTAAACCTCCAGGTGGATTTTCGTCTTTCAGTAGAACTGCATCTTTCCTGAGGCTCAAACTCGTTCTCCCCAGAGCTCTCCGAATCGGTGCTTCTTGCTGTGCCAAAGGGTGGAGAGGGGAGGATGGAGGAGGAGAGGAGGAATAGAAGAAAAACATTGACTATTAGTTAACGACAATTATGTTGGATTATACTATATATCATATATGTTATATATTATAATATATTATATATATATTTATAGGGGTATTATATATTATTATTATATATATATACCGATATTATATATATTATATTTACGGATATATATATATAATATAATAGTGAGGTATAGGAGATGTATATATATATATAGTATATAATAATATATTATATATATATTATAGGTATATATAATATATATGTTATATACATGGTTATTAATATATATAAATAGTAGTATATTAATCTATTAATATATTATATAATATATATTATATTTATATACAGTATATACTATATTATATGATATATATATATATTATACTATAATATACTTGAATATGGTATATATATATTATATATATATATACCTAACTACATTGTAATTACTGAGTTAGTATTGCTGTTTGTTCTCCTCCTCTCCTCCTCCTCCTCCTCCTCTTCCCTTTACTCCATCTGGCACAGGCACTTAGAATTGCAACAGTGATTTTAAATTCAGAAACGGCAGTGCTAAATTCCTCATAGTAGGGATGCACTTCTTAGGCCTGAGACATTAGAGCCAACTGAACAATTTTTCACAGTGCGGAAGAGGGGAAGGGGTATTGTAACTTGATAAAGAAGGTCCAACCAGACATCTCTGTGCGCTGAGGGAATAGGTATACAGACAGTGGGGTGGTCTCTCACCTTCAGCTGGTTTCAATCTCAAAGCCTTTTCAAGTTCTCCTCATGGGGTGGTCGATAGCAGAGGCTGGTTGTCATTCGCCTTCATGTAATGCTTGGGGTCGTTTTTCCACCTGCTCCTGCTCTTTGGCGGCACCATCGTTGTCGTGAAGGAGTCACGTTTATGCAGCCCTCACTGATAAACCCTCTTCTGATGTCTCCTTCAAGTCCTCATTCAGAATTCAACGACTGGAAGTTTGAAATGAGGGCGGAGGGCTGTGGTCATAAGCAGGTCTATGTCCACAAACATGTCCAAACGTCTGGAAGCACCTTAAGTTGGTAGGATTATATATATATATATATAATATATATATTATATGTATATTTATATATATATATATATATTAATATATATATATATATATATTAATATTATATATATATATATACGATTTATACGTATATATATTTAATTATATATATATATATTTATATATATATATTATATATATTTTATTATTATTTATATATATTATATATAATTATATATTATATCTATATATATATATATATATATAATATATATACTATATATAATATATTTATATATATATATAGTATATATATATATATTATATAATTGAGTTTAGAAAAAAAAATTTTTTTTAGCCTGTATTAGAAATCAATGAACTTTTTAATAATGAAATAAATGGAAGAAAATGAAATTATTTTTCGTTTCAATTCATAAAAAATATTCCGTACTAATGACAATGAAAATTCTGATAAGTACATTCAACACAGTCAAAAGGTATTAGTTGCAATAAGCTTCAGATTCAAAATATTTATCTGTTTTGCAATTCTGGTACAATCTTCCATTAATTTCACCCTCGTTCGGCACAAATATTCCGTCTGTGGTATATCTACAACGGATTTGTCAACATTCCAGTGAGATTCAAGCACTTCATGGCTGCAGAGCAATTTAATTCGAAAATTCCATCCATCATTCTGGTGAATCTTTGCGTTAAACATTTGGTTAGAAAACAAGGCTCTTCCATGTATTTGAGATGAAAGCGCACGGTGTTTCAAGTGAAATTCTCCATTTGAAGGAAGTACGAAATAATAGCATATAAAGCACGTGAATTCCATCTGGCATTGTGAAGGAGACGGTATTTTCTCCAATTAATTACGGGGACGCACTAGATTCTTTAAGGAAACTGAATGCTCCAACGAATCACACAAGAATCAAAGATATTGCCAAACTGGATTTTGAATAGTTATCATTTCACTCCTGGCTTGTAGGACTGCTGCAATATGTATTTTTTTATCACTTCGTCCACGATTTCATAGTTGAAAGTTGGTTTGTTAGAAGAAAATTGGATTAAAGAACTCTAACACATGCTTTAAGATTCTATCAAGATTATAATGCTGGCAGCCAATGTACTGTGGCTGACCAAATCCTCGTGACCATTTCAGTTTTTAATTTTTTAAGGGCATGATCCTCGTCCAGTATTAATTGCTGTTGTGTCACATACGATTTGTTGAAGTTCTTCATGCATCAATTGATTCACCAACTTTGCATTAAAATATAGCTTGGTGATATCAACATTCCATTTTACTATCTAATTTCATCTCTAAAGATTACACTTAGATACTCTCGTGGGTTTGCAATTCGCTTACCGTCAAACGAAGGCAGAAATATTTTCTTCTTGCAAAATAGATTTTTATTTTACGCTGCTACTTGCTACTTCTTATACACAGCATTCGTAACACGTGACATGTGAAGTGTTGGACACTGATTCACTCTTCGGCGACTGTGAGCAGTAGCTTAAAGTTATTACTTGAAAAGAAGATTTTTGTGCACCAACTTAGCTGCAATGTGATGCTACACGTTTGACACGTGTTTTCCTTTGTCAATAAGTCATATTAATAAATAATAATCTTTAATAATCATTAATAAATAATAATGAGCGATTCTATAAGGATCTACTTTTTTATTTGCTACAGGATACAGCACGTAACACAGATCTTGTGACACACACTGATACTGAAACGGATTGTTGCGGGAAGTTTTTTTTTATGGCCACCTGCAATAATAATGTAATAAAGTTTTAGTAATCAGATAACAAAAGTTCATCATTTGCGACAACAGGAGATTCAAAATTTTGCAAAATTTTTAGTCATAACTCTAATATATATATATATATCATAATATAATATATATATATTATATATATATATATATATTATTCATAATATAATTATTATATATATTATAAGTAATATATATATATAGTTAATATATATATATATATAATATATATATATATATATACTATATAATAGTAGATTGTGGGTTGCTTTTGGGATCCTTATCACAGCTTTATTTCTCACAAAGTATCAAAGAGATATTTGCTTTAAACTGTGAATATATATATATGGGCGTAAGGACGAATCCGTGTATATTTCAAGTCTGTAGGGATGTATATAATGGGTGGTCACCCCCGAGGGTGGCCCGCCCATATAGGCTTACGCTTTGGTTTGCTTGAGCTGAGGCGATTAGTTTTAAGCCTAGACGAGCGCTTGGGCGACGACCACCCTGAGGTCAAACGACCGAAAGCGGCTTGGGCTACGCCCGAGGGTCTGAAGGCTTACCACTCCTTTTCGAGGGTAAGCCCGCTTACCCCCTTCGGGGTGTCCCTTGCTGATTTCACACCCCCCCCCCCTTTTGGAAGGGGCGCATCCCCTGGGTTTTTCCTCTCGAAGGTAAATGTGTTGCTTTAGATACTCGTGGTTAATGAAAACTGTTTATTCGTAAGTTAAGTAAGTTATGTTAAATATTACTATGATAATGTGGAATAACACTGATTTGTTAGATAAATGATGAGTAGTTTCGTGAGATATGTCTGTGTTAACTGACGATGATGATGTTGAACGGAGCCTAGGTTAAGTTTCTCTTTGTTGAATAATGTCAGGTTTGCCCTAGAACTTTGCTAATGTCTCGTTTATTGCATAGGTTCAATATGATGTTATACTCGAACGAGTGTGATACTGTTGATGAAGATAGCTGTCAATTCATAGTTCAAGGATGGTGACATTTTTGATATTGGGTCAATTTGTGTAGGGATTTTGTTTAGATATAAGGTTTTACAATGTTGGCCCTAATATGCTCTAAAATGGGAACATATCGAGTATTGTGTGACCTGTTAGTACTTGTACTTTGAATCAGTAAGGGAATTTTCTCAATGATGTTAGCTGATTATCATACGTGTGGTATGTAGGTTTGCAATTTCTGTACATTATATTCTAGTCGGGTTATGATTTGATTAGCTTTATTGATGCAAAAACTTGTTGGTTTAAACCAAACAATAATAAAAAAAATTCATTTTCTGTTGTTATTTACATATTTATAGTACACATTTATCTTGTACTTCTTACTGATGGAAGTAATTAAGCCAATCGCCATTTCGTTGTTATTCTACTTTTTTTTAAATAAACTTAGATTTTTACTTTGGTTTGTCTGGTTTTAATACAGTCTAAATATTTGTGAATCCACAGATATTATGAATTCGAAAATACATGTGTGGTGTACCTGCTTAGAATATTAGGTAAGCATTTAAGGCAAAAACCCCGCTTAGCTACAGGGAAGGATATAATTAACTCCTAGGCTATTGGCAGGAATACCTTTGGTTTAAGCAAATATAAAGGATTTTGTTATCATCAATCACTCCATAACATACAAATCCATACTATCAGAACTGTCACAAAAAAAATGCAAGCCATACTTATTCTTCAGAAAGAGCCCTCCTAGGTATTGCAATCGTATCCAGATGTTCACAGTTACTGCGTAGTTTATCCCACTCTTTCAGAATCTCTTCAGGCACTTTCTCATCCCAAGCTATCTTTTGCTGCCACACTTGCCTCATCAACAATTTACCTAACCAAAATAGGAAGAGCAAAGTTAAGAGGATCAAAAAGCTTGGAAATCTCAGACAACAATTGACGCTTGGTTGAAATACTCTTCCAGATATTCTACTTTATTAATATGCATACAGTCAGTCACCACATTGAAACTATATCCCAAAATCTTTTCAAAATTATCAAAAAATTTTCTTTTCATTTTTTGTAGAAGCCGAGCTCATTTTCGCCACCCAGATCTATTTATAGTTTTCCTTTGCATAAAAATCAATTAAAAACTTTAAAATGTTTATGTTACTTAAGTGTTCTTCCTTCTTTGATGGTGAGATCACAGAAGTTTGGAGATTTTACGCCTGAGGATACCTCCTATAAACGCATTTATAAAACATTTAGTAATTTGCAATTATAATAAATGCGATTATCATTATCAATGAAGGCAGGAAAATCAAAGGGTTGAAATGGTTTCTTTCATAAACAAGACATTTTAATCTTTTAAGTAAACTAATTTTCAAGAGTACTTAGAACTCCAAAACAGTTTTTAATCTGAGGCCATCGTTACTGAGGCAATAGGATATGAAATACTTATTGTAATAAGCGTGATATAAACTTTACAGCAACTTATTGTTTGTCGCCTATAATTAATTTTATTTGTACTCTCTATAATGCGTACATTCTTTATTAAGATCCGACAAACAAACACCTCCTTCCTAAGCCTCCGGTTGGAGTAGGGAACCTAAAAAAAAAAAAAAAAAAAAAAAAAAAAAAAAAAAATATAATTAATATAATATAAATAAATAATATACTGAATTAAAATAGAAATAAACTAAAGATAATAGATAATATATATATATAAAATATATATAGCATAATATAATATTAAAATTATATAGAATTAAAATGGACAATGACGCAGCACGGGAACCGGTTTAAGGACCCACCTTTCCACATTTGCCATGACTTGACTGGCAATAGTGTACAATCACTGGTCTATTCACAACACACCTTCATCAACTATTGGTACCCATTGAATTATTTTCATATCAGCCTATCGTGGGAACCTTACAAAAACTGTGAAGTCTAAATAAATACAACGGATCTCCTCGGTCATATGAGCGTATGTATTCCAAAAATTCTAAAAAGTTTGTCTAACGATAAACCCTTTCTAAAACCATGCTGGGAGTTGTACAAATAGCTTACTCCATATTCTCTATTGACCTTCAGAACTTTCGCCAAACCTTAACACAGAAATGTTAACTAACTGCTATATCCCAAATCTCATTTACACCTTTCTAAAAATTGGCACAACAATGCCATTTCCGGCGTTGACGGTAACTAGTTCACTAACTGTTATAGAGCTAAAAAAATCAAATACAGTGCTTTATAAGCGACATACCTCTCAGAATTACTACAATAGCCAAGGACTTAGAAAAGTTTTAAAGTGAGTAAAAAGACTTTTGATATGAATAGGCTCCGCACACTTGGATTGGGAAAGATTGAACAGCATATTGATACAGTAGGCAAAGCGAATGCCAAAGTAAAGAGCATGAGAATTGCTTTCTAAATGGACAACAAGGCAAAGACTGATGAGAAAACGCGCACAAAAGTATTAAATAAAATCAAGTATGAAATCCCACTTTCGAATAGAATAGAAACAATGTAATAAACAAAAAAGCAAGTAAAAAACGCATTTCATACCAAAACCAAATTAGAAAAAATTTAAAAAAA
>JABUQX010014141.1:0-12239 GCA_015478945.1 Trachelipus rathkii
CATGAGCGCAATATTTTCACGAGCGATTCTCACGCCATAATAGCCCGCCGCGTGTGCCCGCAGGCGCATTATTTTCCCGCGCGAATGAAAATATATATATATTATATAATATTATAAATATATATATTATAATTAATATATATTATAAATATATATAATATTATAAATATATATATATATTAGTATATTTATACTATGGAATATAATAATTTAAGATTTAATTCTCGGTATCTTGGGTATAATCGATACACACATATATTATTAAAATAAGATTTTAGAAGATGACTTAAAAAGACTACATTGATGATAGTACAAGAAAGAAACTTATAAGTATATAATATATACACCGTATAGGTTATATATATATATATATATATATATATAAATATATATTTAATATATATATATATATATAAGTGTCTATGAGGTGAACAGTAATGATGTATCTATGATGTAACATATTGAGAGCATGTGATGAATAACAGATTAGTTGAAATAGTTGAGAATATAAGTGGTAATAAGTATAGTATAATGATGTCTATTGAGAAGTTGTAACATGTCTTATAAAGCTTGAAATCATCATATAGGTTGGTAAATTAAATATCTAAAGATTTAGAAGCACATCAAAGATGAGTCCATCAAAGATGAATCCATCTTAAGCATAGAGGTACTAAAAGCATAAGTTATTAGTTAGAAGGTCAATATTACAAAGTGCTGAAGGTCAATTACAAAGAGCTGAGGTATCATAAGTTGAGGTATTACAAAAGCTGAGGCATCAAAGTTATGGCATCAAAGTTGAGGCACAATCAAAAGTTGAGGGCATACAAAAGCTGAGGCATCAAATTTGAGGGATCAAAATACAGAACGAAGTAGGAGATTTTTGTCCTGGCCCCCCCGCGGAAACAAACGATAAGCTGTCATTGGTGTAATACGCACTGATGTGTGTATTGATGGTGTATAGTTATGTAGTGTGGATGTGATTAGTGTGCATTAGATAATATATAGTGTAGTTACTAAATAATAAAATAACAATTAGGCATTGAAGTAAAATAACACTTAAAGTATTAAATAATATATAGAAATTAAATAATAAAATGTTTTAAAAATTATACGTATATATGTGTATATATATAGTATAGAGTGTGCTGTGTGAGTGGTGTGTGTGTGTGTGTATATGATGTGCGTGTGTTTGTGTATATTGTATTCCATAATGATATTAACAATAGGACAAAAACTTTTTGTAAATATTGGTGTGAATAGAGATATTATTAAAAAAAAATATAAAAAATGTTTAATAATTATAAATAACTTATATGTGTATTAATAGTTGAGAAGTGTTGAGCGTGTGTGTAGTGTATGTAGTAGTTGTGTGTAATGTGTGCGTGTTTGATGTTGTATTATGTTCTAATAATATAATTTCGACTAGCGGGTATATTTAGCGCCTGTCGAGGGCTAGCAATCAGCGGTCAGTAGAGCGTAGTAACGCGGGAAATATTTTAGCGCCTGCGAGCTGAGCACGCGGACGGGCGGAGGACGTCGAGTCAGTGAGAACGCAACCAGTCCAATGTGCCGCCGTGAGAGAGTATATTGGCTATGACCTTTGCGGTGGGGCTCATGCTGAGGCCTGGTGGTTAGCTTATGAATTCAGGAATATTATTTTTGTTCTATTTTCTCCATATATACCTATGCTTGTATCCACGATTAATAAGGCTGAGAAATCAACAAACTATCAGATGTACAAAGTTAATTATTTAATCACTATAAATGAGATATACCATTCACTAACTCAGAATAAAATAAAATAAACACTTTAATAATAAATTTTAGTAATAATCTGTGTGCAATCGTTCTTTTATACAGCTAAATAATTGAGCGTGAGAGTTTAAACTATGTTTTGGGGTCTATTATATAGATATATATAACGACACACTGGCGTTTTAGAGATTATCTCACATGGTTTTTAAAGAACAAAGTTAATATATTCAAAAGAACCGACTCAAAAATATATGGTCTCTTAAACACAATCCAATTCACATACGAAAGTCATATAGAGATAAAAGGATTACGCATCCCCGCACATGCCACAAGTAAGGAAAAACATTCCTTTTTTACCTGCTTAAAGGATCTACCGATCCAGCATGTTTCAGTTGAAATATACCCTTCTGATAAATAAATATAATTAATATATATACACAATGTATATCTTATTAGTGAGTGATCTATAACGGGAATTTACCTTTTTGGAGACTAGTATCTGGATTTTATATAAGGAATTAAAATTAATGATATACCGTCTAACGAAAAAGGTCTTTATCACTAAATTTTTAGGAGTATACCCTAAATATTAGGTCACTCATATACTGTAATTTATTGCAATATATAATATACACCACATTTTACAAGAATAAGTAGTCAGTTATTGAAATATATTTTTGGACCTGGAATTAGGCTTTAATCGCCCCGGGAGGGTTACAAAATAAGGATTTATCCTTAAAATATATTATTAAGAACTCACCTATAAAAGTTAAGTTATTTTATTCAATTCACATATTTACTAGAGATGAGAAGATCGTATTTATACATATCTATAAGGAGTGGGGTATATTGTTGTGTTTTCTCGATGTATGGATTGTCTAATGTAAACATAAGATTTAATATATCTATATACTATTTATATACCAACGAAATAGAACGGCACGAATGAGTTTTTAAAAAAAAACTTTGATTTTTTAGTTAACATCGGCAGATTGAGAGTAATGAAATATAAATGTAAAACAGTGTATATTATAATGTGCTTATTTTAAATAACCAACTTATGAATGTGATTTTAAGTGAAAAGGTACGACTGGTTAAATGTTAGCAGAGAGCACACGAACTTATATTCGTTATTTTATAATACTTAAATAAACGGATTTGGGCGTAAGAGAGATGATTAATACTTAAGGGCAGTTATAAGTTCAAATTATAGAGACGATCAAACGTGGCCATACACGACTTTGATATGTAAGAAAAGGGAGGTAGCATTAGAGGGAGATTCGGTCCATATACATACATTTCGGTGAATTTAGTAAGTGCCACATGATCCTGATATTTGCGTAGTAATAATAGGTACCGTAAAAATATATGTTTCATAATAAATAATTCATAAACACTTTTTACCGAGTAAAGTTATTTTAAAGAGCACACATTGATCAGTGAATGATAATATAAAATTTATAAACAAAAAGCATTAACAGTTATAATAACATTTTTCTGTTGTATTTTCAGAAAGGGAGTAATCAGAATTGATCTTCATTACATAGAAGTTTTAAGCACAAACTTTGAAATAATTTTAGTTGATATAAAAAATGAGACTCGTAGCTCACTAGTTGGAATTAAATGTACGTGTTTCACAAAATTGTTCGAAGAGACATAACCATCGTTGTATTAAAGTAAAATAAGCGTAATATTATGTGTAAGTTGAGTTGTGCGTAGGGTGTGTGTGGTGTGTGTTCTCGGAGTCAGTGTGCTGTGTGTGTGTGTGTGATGTAAATGTTTAACTACTAGTCGTAATACATCTGTTGTGTGAGTGTAAAGTAAATCTGTGTGAGTTCTAAAATAAATATATCATGTTGTTTGTTGCACGTAGCCTTATGTGTAAATGTAATGTGTCCTATGGATAAATGTAAGTGTCAATAGTGAATGTGTGTATAAGTATCGAGTGGAGGTGAGAGGTGGTGGTATAAGTTAGTAGTATCCTAGTGTGTAGATGTGTGCAATCGCAGATCTGCATGTCGATATAAGTGTAAATGAATAATATGTCTATGGGTTAAATGTAACACGGTTGTCATACCTTAATTGATGACTCGTACTCACCTAAGTATGTCATAGTGAATGTGTGTCATAGTATGTAGTATGTGTGTGTGTGTGTGTGTGTGTTTTTGTGTTGTTGTGTTGTGTTCTAAATAAATAATAACAATAGGCATGTAGTAAATAACACTAAGTATATGTATCATTTATGCAATCTGAATAATTATATCAAAAAATAAAATATTAACTAAAAATAATCACAAAACTCATACTCATGCAAATAATTAAATGATTATATAATAGACATAAATTTATAATAAACATACAATAAAAAAAAATAACATTTCTAACTACAAAAAATAAAAAATTCTATAATGTTTATAAGAGTTTGTAGGTTAAAAGGGACTTCAGATAAAGCAGAAAGTTAAAACAGTAAAAGCATGAAAGTTAACAGTCAGTAAAAGCAAGAAAGTTAAAGCATGTAAACATGAGTTTAAGATATGTCAGATAAAACATCGAGTTAAAGCAGGAAGCAGTAAATACAAAAAGCAATTATCTCATATCACACTCCCTCTCGTTGGTTCATGGTAACACCTCTCTATTATAAGATCTCTCTCACGTATATTTTACTATAGCATTAGCTTTTGAGCTTAAGGATTAAGGATATGAGTAGGATTGTATAACAGTGGATTATTAATGGGTGTACTAGTTACAAATATATGATAAAACCAATAAATTAGAATTTAGGAGGATGTAACACCTAAACCATTTGATTATATTGAGATTTATAGAATGTCAGTTGATATATTTGAGCGTATAATGACAAATTATAAATTTACGAAATCGTGCATAATTGGTGGATTTTGAAACTCTTACCCTCCCTCTTGAGGTTTATAAGTGTGTAATATAAACAAATCCTTCATATATATGATTTACTTGCATAATTGTGAACATTAGACTATAGAAGGTAATAGCCTATCTACTAGACTCTTAAATAACATATCCACTGTGCACGCTTAAACAGTCTTGAACACAACATTACTATAAGTTGAGGAAATACTACGTATTTAAAAAGTAAATAGCATCGAGTCTAAAATAGCACGAAGTCAAAATACACTCAGTTAAAATCAGGCGAGGTAAAGAGATAATGACAGATATATGATCAGTAACTAACCTCTCTTTATAGCCAGCCAACCTCTTGCACTGATGTGTTTAAGTATACAAGCCTTATATTGATTTACTGTGTATTTTATTGAGAGCTATTATATTGGAGATTGTAAATCCGTTAATGTTTTTAATCATAATATTCTATCGTACAGTTTGTAGCTAAAGAGAAACTAAAATGTTTTATAATTCACTCTATATCAGACCACTTCTGGTATATTTGATATGCACTCTCTCTTCATCTCATAACACAATTAAATTATATTTGATGAAAGGAGTTTAATAAACAAGACTTTGGAAATATCAGTATATTTAAAGATAACAATCAGGAACAGTCTCACATTATCAAGTGGTACTAATTAAAGTAGGGTTAGGTAGATGTGTACCCTTAAATAAATTAGGTATATTATTCTGAAAATTAGAGTTTATCGTCAAGTTTAGTGATGATCCTGCACTTGTGATCGATAATCTATGCTTTTTATAATAAAAAAACATGTTTATATGATATGTGAAGTAATTAAATAATCCATAGCCAATTCGTACTTTTAAGTAAGAGGTGATTAGGATAAATACCTTTTTTCAGTAGCCTACCAGTCGACTAAGGCATGCGCGGACAGCTGGAATCGCGACCTTGCGGGTGCGGAAACTGGGCCTCCTATACCTCTTTAGCGGGGAGGGGCTTGCTGCAACACCCCTTGGTTGTGAGACAGGCTATATGAACTTAGTAAAGTTGGATGAAAACAAATATAGAATAGATGTCGGTATCACCCAAGAGATGAATCATCGGCAATTATTAGGGCTGATGAGTAAGTCATAAAATACGACTTTATCAAAAGATTGAGGGCAAAGGAGTAGAGAATAGAGGCTCGTTTGTCTTTGTGTCTAGTATATGATAAGATACTGTGTAGAGGTATCGATATCTTCTAGTTGTTATTACAAACATTGTGGAAACTCTGCGAGTTGTAAGTGCTTATAAGTGTTATAAAAATACTAACTTAAAATAAGTGAAGAGGTTGCCTAAAGCCATCTGCTAGCAGATTGATTCATGACGACCACACCTGGGGACGGAGTGTCCTCCGATTGTACTCATTATTTACCAAACTAGGGGTAGACACCCGATATCGATACGAGTTTGGCGGTATTCAACTAGGGCTCGAGGTGAGCTAGAAAAGGAAGCCTAATTTGAAAATAAGTGGCACTCAGTTGGTCCACTATGTGGGCACTACCACCTTGGCACTTATATGGTGGCACTTCATCTATAAAATGGCAGCTTCTTTTCACATTTCTGGCTTACTCAACGGGTTATGTGGGCATCTTACACATATCGCCGCCACTTGGCCACCATGGCAATCGTTAGTAAGGGAATAACATCATAGACCACTAATTACCGAACATCTACCATAGACTAACTTCTATCAACGGTGATTTGGGAACCCATGGAAAGCCATACAAGAATTAGGCGTGGTTCAAAATTGACCCATGGTATAAGGCAAGGTCAAGACCGAAATATCATGGATCAATCAGGGATGACATCAAAAAAGGGCTAAGTCCAACTAAAGGAAGTGACTAAAAAATATTACCTGTGGGTCAAAATTTTGACTCCGAGTGGGCAGAAACCAAAGGTTGCAAGTGAGTCGTCCTTGTACGTGTGTATATATGGAGTGGATAAATGTATAGTTGTCTATGAGGGTAAAATGATGTAAGAGTCCGTACCATAGTTGTAATGTGTTAATATAAGTTGTAAGTGTGTGTGTGCCTCGCTGTGTGTGATAATGTGTGTAAAGTCATGATGTGACGGAGCTCGTTATGTTAAATCATTAGTGTGTAGTTGTGTAAGTAAAATCTGTGTGTGGAGTGTATTCCACCCAGTAAATCTGCGTGTGTAAGTAAAAATCTGTGTGTGTGTGATGTGTCGTGTGTGTGTGTGTGTGTGTTGTGTGTGTGCTGCGCATGGTAAATAAAGTTAGTAGGTATAAGTAAATGATTCCATACAGGTCTATATGGAAGTACACGACTTCTTGGTACACAAAATGACCTCAATGTTAGCAAAGAAATAGCCACCCTACGCAAGGCTAAGAAATCAGTGTGAGCGCTATGGATGAGCTCTCAGGCTGGGTGGAGGCTAGTGCAAGTGATAAGGGAGTACCCCGGTTGTAGGACGGGGGTTGTAGGCTAAGGTGTAGGTGAACGCTAGGTGGAGGCTGGTGTAGGCAAGTAGATTGTTGTAGAGACTAGGATGTCAGGTGATAGATGTAAGGTTTTAGGTTTAGAGTTTAAGGTTAAGGTTAGAGAATTAGGGTTTAGGACGTTAGTAGGTTACATTGGTTATCCGCGGCAAGGTCAAGGCCGAAATATCATGGTCAAACAAGGTTAAGATATCAAAAAAGGGGCTATGCCCGTAAAGGAAGGACAAAAAATTACCGTGCGCCAAAATTGACCCATCATGGTATCTGTCAAGGGTTTGTATGTGTGTGCGCACGCGCACGTGTTTAGATGGTGATCGAAAATATCAAAAAATTACGGCTAAGCCCGTCAGGAGGACAGAAAAATTACCGTGGGCAAAAAAATGCCCATGGAAGACCTAAAAAGGTTTGGTTTGTGATCCATATTCAGGTCAATAATTTTTTACAAGGTAAAGAACATCTTAAAAATTGAAAGCTAAGCAACCACTAAAGAATGGTTCCACAAAATTACCAGTGGGAGCAAAAAATTGACCCCATGGAAAGAGACCAACAGGGGTAATTGGTCGAAAAAACATTAGGGTTGGGTACGTACAATATCGGTTGAACTGTCGGCAACCGTCTTGTGTCGCACTCCTTCTCGAAGGGTTGCAAAATAAATTAGGGTTGACACAAAAATATTAGGGGGGAAGGGAGTATTTGGCCGTTTCCAAAACAAAAAATTAGGTGTGGGCCAAAAATACCATGAAGACGCAAATAGGGTTGGTCGAAAAAAAAGGTCAGGAGCCCATCTCAAAAAGGTAATGGCCCAAAAAGGTCAAGGCAGGGTAAATAATTTGGGGCTCCAAAAATGGTCAGGGCAAGGTAAAAAATTTTGGTAATAATATTATATAATTCACATTTGTTGCTATGAAATCACTGCCTGGTGACCCTGATACTACTCTCTGTTATAGGTCTGATATAACCGACACGGTCTCCCGTCCTGCTGAGCTGGTTCTTTAGTACGATCTTGGAGCCTTGTTTCTTTTGCTGCGCACTCGGAGCTTTTTCTCTTCTTAAGTTTCCAAATTGGAGGACACTGAATGCCAAACCTTTCAAAACAGCGAAATGGCGGGCATATATCTATAACCGTACCTTTTTAACACTTTTGCTATGAGTATCAAACTGCACTGACGAATTAGAACAAAGATGAGGGATGCCCTTAGGCCAGTCAAACATGAATTCTCGTTTACATAATACTTTTCAGTATATCATATTCAATCCCCTTAGGCATCCATTACTAAGCGTTTTTAAGCTGGATATGTAGTAACAGAATCTGGCTATCTAATATCTTTTCCCATCTACTTTGACTGGAGGTCAAGCTTTTGTAAATCCTATCATATCTGAATCTAACACAAACCTGGGAAGATATCCGGTTGGTTGCGGGATACCAAAGACCAATTATCGCTGTTGAGACCTGATTTCATTCCTGTAAATTAATGAGAAATGGTTTCCACTAATGCCCGCTCTTCCTCCCTGTTCTTGGCCCGAGGAGATCGGTACTCATATGCCTTCTTATATTACTTTTCAACTTCCAACTTAGGTTCCGCAAAAATCGTTCGAACGCGGACCACCGCGGATCCCTTGTTAAACTGGACCATAACATCCGGGAAGCCTTTTTCTCGCTGGTGGGATGGTTCTTGCAGTCTTTTTGGACCTCTCTTGAAAAGCTTATGCACAACATGGAAAACCCTGGAGTTCTCTCCAACTTAAATACTTCACGTCGCGCCTGGTTTCCCGTGGACAACTCTCCTCTTTTCCTAAAATGCCTTCTTGCTATAATAGATTCAATGCCAGGCTCGGGTGCTCCTTCTATTCTGTCAACCACTAGGGACACGGTTAATTTTGATAAAAGACCTATGGGTGGCTTAACTAACCTAAATCGCAGTACCTCCTCATAGATAATTATGACGGTTATAAACTCTCGAAGTTCATATATTATGTCTGATATCAATTATAAAGTAACCTAGTTCCCGCTTAGTGTTGTCAATATACTGGTTTAAAAGTATAATCTGTTTTTAATAAATTTTTCATCAATAGAGAAAAATTTTATCTAAAAAACCTTTATGCCATAAAGAGTTCAATGACGTTTTATTATCATTATTTTCACTTAATAGAAAATTTGAATTAGAGAGTACGCATACCCCTTATGATTTATTTTTTAAGGCAATGAAGTTTAATGGAAATTCCACTTTAAATTTTTTTTGTACAATATCCTGGTATAGAGAGGTAGCAATCTCTCGAAACATTTGGTTTTTCCAGCAGTAGCACTGAACGTCAATCACGACGGAGCGTCTCCAAAGAAAACATTGAGATCAACGGCACGATTCCAAGGCTGAGGTCGTCGACTCTTTTCGATGGCTTGATCGATGGCTCATTTTACCCAGTGGCTGCACTGCATGTCAATGACACAGCACCGTTTCCAAGGGATGGAAGTCCGTTCCCAGCTGCTCTGAAGCTTCTGAACGGCAGGAAATCCAAATCATGTCGGCAGTTGACTTGGAAATTTTCATCACTTCGTTAGATTTTGACACCTAATGTGTCAAAGTACAAGTTTCTAAGGTCGGGGAGCCTGTCTCCACGGCCCAAAATGTGTTTCCTAGTCCGGAAAGACCGCTTCCGATGCCAAGAGGCTTTTCCAATGTGACGGTTTGTGTTCGATATTAGTAGACATCTTTAGGTGGGTTTGAACGAGATCTCAGAGGTTTGGTAGATCGTATCTATGATATATTTTAATATTGCAAATAGATATAAATATTTAAAAAAAAGAAGACTTTTTTACACTCTAATAAATATTTCTAACTATAATTTTTATATCTCAGTAATAATAACATGTTATTTTTGAAGAAATAAATAAACTTACAGACCAAAACATTAAACATAGAACATGAATAGCTAACTCTAAAGGCAACATGACTTATGCCTTTATAATAGAAAAATTAAAAATATTATTAAAAGCCGCATACATAATATCTCCAACTATTTTGAGTATATTATGTACGTGACCTATAATAATCTTTTTAAAGGTCACATATATACTATTGTGAGTATATTATAAACGTGACCTTTATAAAGATTATTAAAGGTCACATGCATAATATACTCAAAATAGTTGGACATATTTTATTCGTATTACAAGAATTACAAGGACAAAATGACTCTCGATTTAATACTTAAAAAAAGGAAGAAAGAATAAAAGAGAAACAGGTGTAAAATCGGTAAGAAATCTATTTACAAGAAAAAAGAAAATTCAAGGAAAATTGTATTCTCACCTTTAAAAGAATCAAGGTCGAAAACGTAAATTGTTTTGTACACATAAAGCTATATATATATATATATATATATATATATATATATATATATATATATATATATATATATATATATATATAATAATAATATATATATTAATAATAATTAATAATAATTATAATAATAATAATAATAATAATAATAATAATATAATATATAATAAATAATAATAATAATAATAATAATAATTAATAATAATAATAATAATAATAATAATAATAATAATAATAATAATAATAATAATAATAATAATAATAATAATAATAATAATAATAATAATAATAATAATGTATAAATTCAAATATAAATGTAGATATAATCATAAATGCAGAATCGTAGTAAGCTTATGTATACCTTTATATTAAGCCACACTTCAACTTCCAACACTTCTGATCTTATCGAAATTTCTATTGCTTGGAAAAACACCAGGCTAAGAAGTATCTGGTCTGGAGAATGACCTGGCAACCTACTTCAACTTTTCATTGAAACTACTTTAGTTGCTAAAGTTTCGTATTTCATCTGGAAAATATTTGAACATTTAGAACAACATGAATTCTTTCTTCAAAAAAAAAAAAGTAAAAAAAAATTAGTATGCGATGACTAAATAAGCTGTTGTAAATTGCGTTGATCTGATAGATTTTCAGAAATAATTAGAAACTGTTGAGAGAGAGAGAGAGAGAGAGAGAGAGAGAGAGAGAGAGAGAGAGAGAGAGAGAGAGAGAGAGAGAGAGAGAGAGAGGAGAGAGATCGAGAGAAGGAGAAAGGGAAGAAAGAGATAAGAGAAAGATAGAGTGGAGAGAGAGAGGAAGAGGAGGAGAGAGGAGAGGAGAGAGAGAGAGAGAGAGAGAGAGAGAGAGAGAATGCTCTTCTGATGAAGGAGAATATGATTCTTCAACGAAATTAGATGTTGCTGGTACGACCAAAAGATTATCTCACTTTATTATTATTGCAAACTGGAAGTGATGACCAATATGACCATATAAAAGTTGATTTTATGACGACATTTACCCTATTTTAGATACTTTTTAGAGAATTTGACGAAAAGAAAGAAAAGTTACATATTTTATATACCTGAAAGGAGCGCTGAATAATTTATCAAACGTAACTTCTGCTGCAGACATCTCGCGTCTCCAATTGAGGTAGAGGTAATATATGCCTATAAAAATATAGAATATAAGCTATTCTCTCCTTAGAATTACCTTCGTGTTACTCAGACGTAAATTGAGTACAGACAACCCTGGAATAGGACTCTGTCCATGAGCAGTGGTATTAACTGTAAAAGAGAAAGAAAAATAATTATTTCAAAATTAATCAACAATGAGATTTTTTTACTGTTTATGAAATAATTAACAATTAGTTTTAGTTGTTTTAATTTATAAATGTGCCTATTAAAGATAAATATAAATATAAATATAAATATAAAATATAAATATAAATATAAATATAAATATAAATATAAATATAAATATAAATATAAATATAAATATAAATATGAATACTAAAAATTTAAATAGTAAATATAAATATAGATATAATAGATATAGATATAGATATAGATATAGAATAGATATAGATATAGATATAGATATAGATATAGATATAGATATAGATATAAATATAAATATAAATAAAAATATAAATATAAATATAAATATAAATATAAATATAAAATAAAAATATAAATATAAATAAAAAAATAAATCGTTTTACCCAGTGGCTGCACTGCACGTCAATGGCGACAGCATGCTTTCCAAG
>JABUQX010014142.1:0-7500 GCA_015478945.1 Trachelipus rathkii
AATTATTTAAGATTATGAGATTTGACTGGATGAACAATAGATTCTATATTCAAATATGGATAAACCATGCGGCTTCTTAACGTATTGTTCTTATATATTTAATTTATGGGTTAACTGGAACATTTTAGAGGGGTTCATGTATTTATTTTTATAATTAGTTATTCTTATTATTAATTATATGGGTTGACTGCGGACGGTCTAGAAAGGCCATAGAGTGAAATTATCATGATAATATGCACTTATTATTATATTAATATATAAATTATTAAAGGAATTTGACATATGATGGACTAAATTTACTATAATAATAGATGGTCAAATGCGGCTTTTTAAAATTATGATTATTAAACTTTTAATATTAATTAATTATTAGTTTACAGGGTACGGCCGCCATGAAGTTTGTATGTGGAATTCCAATTAATTAATAAACATAATAAAATCAACTACAATGCATTAATTAACATTAGGAGGTATATATTTAAAATATTAACATTTTTCTCTTGAAATTCTATATCAGCATATTGATCGAATTGTTCAATTCGGAGTGACTAAGATATAGTGATTATAAATTCACAACTTCAATTTTCTTAAGTAAAATTACTGCTATTATTCCTAACAAAATATGTTGAATACGATAGATTTAGATATATATATATATTATATATATATAATACCTTAAATATTAGTGTAATCTTAGGGCTGGCAGGCGTAATTTCATTAAAAACTTTCATTTATGGGACAGTTAAGTATTATAGATTCATCCAAGTAAGAGTTCTGACTAAACAAAGTTTGTCTCTAAATATGCATTAGTTGAATAATGTTAAGTTTCTTTATTTCGCTTTTTTAGGGGTGTGTGATTTAATATAGTCACGTAGGTAGGGACTAAGAGTCCCGTCGTCACTATCAGAGGTAAGGGGTATTACGAGATAACCCGTATATATTATATACTGTCAATCTTATGTCGTTATATACTGCCTCGGGATATCTTTTAGTGTGACAAAAAGTCGAAGATTTTTGCAAGAAGTATAGAAAATTAAAATCAAAAAGAAATCAAAAAAAATCAATAACATCAAAATTTCTGTCTTCTCCAAATTAAAGTTTTAAACATAAGCATAGCTAAAAAAAAAAAAAAAAATTATTCCATTATTTTTAATCGGTAGGCATATCATTTTCACTCTAGTGCTGATGGACCAATGACTCTGCTTGCATTCTGTCTCAGTTTCATTTCTCACCACTCGTAAGTTTTGGAGATATAAAGAAAAAAAAAATTAAAAAAAAAATTAAATTTTTTTTTTTTCATTTTCCGTACAAATTTCAATCGCTACACCGAATCATAAATGTTATCAGTTATGGTGCAGCCTATCTTCCCTCTCCGGAATATGACGTGTACAATCGTGTTTAGACTGGCCAGAGTATATATATATATATACTATATATATATATCTATATATATAGTATAGCCAATACTACCTCGCCAAAAAAGATCATCTATATCTACCAGATTTCAACTTTTATTTACAAAAATTTTTAAATGTTTTCTATTATATATATATATTTATATTTCTTTTTTTAAATTTCATTGGAATGATATTACATTAATAAATTATATTTATTCAAGATAGGTTTGATATAAATTTATATACCCAGAAGCTTTCAATTAGGATAAAAATTATGTTAGAGAGCGAATTTCGGCAATGATTATTATTATTATTTAAATATTATTATTAATTAATTATTATTATTATTATTAATTATTATTATTTATTATTATTATTATTATTTTATTATTTTAATAATATATAGGTGTAGTAGAGGGTGTAGCACTTTCTTTTTGATCAACAATACAGCTTGGCTCATGAGGATCTATGCATTCCGAAGTGTAAAAATATAAATGATTATCCGGATGAGAACAAGACTGAATCTTACTATGTTGAGACCCACTGGGCTTATGATATCAACAAGAACATCCATGTTCAATATTTGAAGGATGATATGATTATCCGGTATATCAATATTTTACCGTGGAATAATGCTTAGAAGATACTTGTCTGTCAATTTCAAACCTTCATAGTGCTATTGACCTATTTTATTCTAGTTCTACATGGACAAGAGTTACTATAACGGCACACGGAACGGGAGATCCAGAAAAGTTTATATATATATTATATATATATATATATTATTATATATATATTATATATATATTATTATATATATATATATTATATAATATATATATAATTATATAATACTAATAGGTTAGTATTAAAACCGTAATACTGTGAAATACCTAAAACTGCTCATTGTTTAGAACGCAATAAATCTGTTAACATAATTTTGCGTTGTAAATAAAAAACACGTACAAAATCCCTAAAATTGTATTTATTTTATTTTTTATTTATGTTAGTTTTCATTTATTTTTACTTTTCAGTCACTAGAAATTTTGGCCCCTATTAAAAATGTATTAATTTTGTGTGCTGATCGTTTTTTTATAACTTAGTTGCGTGGCCTAATCGGAGAATATATATATAAGTATTATATACTATATATATATAATTTATATATAAATAATATATATATATATAATATATATATATATATATGATATATATATATATATATATTATAAGTATATATATATACATAATAATATTATAAATTATACATCGAATTTACAAATATCGAATATCGAAATTTTTCTGGCGATAATATCGAAGGCGATATGAAATTGCGATATGATATTTTTTAGATATCGGGCATCTAACTTTTACTATTAAAATTCATTTGCCACTTATGTGCACCCAACAAGTTTATCAAGATCATTTTAATCTTTATACATCTCTCACTATTTCTATGTGGCACTTTGTATCTCTTGAAAACTTAGAACTTTTTGCATTTAAGTCCTGGTCTAAAGTAATGTATATATATGAGGAACAAATATATAGGAGAGCACTGAACCTGGTGGGACACCACTCTTCACTATTTCCCATGAAATGATTTATTCCATTTAGTTGTACACACTGGTTTTCTATTTTCGCAATCACTCTTTAATCCAATCATGTACCACTTCACCTATACAACATTGCAATAACTTCTCTACATCAGCTTATGTGGGGAACCTTATCATAAGCTTTGCTAAAGTCTAAAATTAATATCAACTGGATCTCCTGGTCAATGCAGTCAGTAATGATCCATAAATTCTAAAAGGTTTTCTGACATGACCTGGTTGGTTGTTGGCTTACCCTTTCTGAAACGTGCTGGGAGTCATACAATACTGTATCTTCTAAAATTTCTCTATAATGAAATCTTCTAGTAATCAAACATCACCAACCAGAGATGTTAAGCTAACTGGCTAGTAATTCCCAACTTCCTTACTACCTTCTTTTTAATAGGCTACAACATTGCTGTTTTCAGTCATCGGTATCACCAAATGTTAATGATCGGCTTAAAAATCAAAACAGTGCCTTTGCATGCTGGTACTACTCCTTTAAGAAATTCTACCATATATACCATCAGGCCTGCAGCTTTATTGGATCAATATGATCTATAAACGTTAATATCTTTTACGTCAATTCAAATTCTGTAAGTCTATTTTACATGCATACAAAACTATTAGTCCTCCAAACTATTATCTAATCTTTCTTCAGTAAACACAATTAAAATAAGCATCTGAAAATGTAACAACTCCTTATCTGAACTCATAAATTTTCATCAATTTAATTGGACCAATTGTTCTGCTCTTACTTTTAAATTTATAAAAAGCTAAAAAACTTTTTAGGTTCTTACTAATATTCTTGCTAAATTATTCTGCTCTTTTTTGCTTTCTTATTGATGGTTTAAGTCATTTTATTTCTATAATTTTTGTAAATCATCTTCCCTATTATAACGCTTGAATATTTAAAAGCATCTACGCTTTGTGTTTTATTTCTCTTATCTTCTATTCCACAAACAGGTTTATCTTCGCACTAAGTTTATCTTAAAAATACTGATGATATTCATTTAAATTTGCTAATTTCCACTGATACAACAGTTTTTGGTCTTTAAACTCTTTATCAGTCAGTTGTACTAAAGCATGTCTCGAAATTTGGTAAACATATCGAATCTAAAATTTTCCTTATTAACTTGCAATTTGCAAATTTCATTCATATTAAATTTTAATTATAATATGGTGAACTTAGTCAAATTCTCCTCCTCAAATCTAACCTCATCCAATACTTTCATCGTTAGTTAATATTAAGTAGTAAGTGCATCGTATTCTTGTGGGTCTTGACCATCTGGTCAAAACGTTATCTAAGTATAACAATTTATGAATGAGAACTACTATGGTCAGTATTAAGCAAGGAATCCAATGAATCCAGGAAAATTGAAAATACCATTATGACTACCTTTTTTCTTTATTGCTGTGGACTGCTGTCTCAATTTCTTTCACATTTCAGGTCTAAAAATGCCCCTATTCTATTAAAAAATGCATTCCCTTTCATAGATACTATGGAAAAATTGTCTCATAATACATTAAGTTTAAAGTTTGAATAACAGTCCGTCTTGGGATTGCTTTCAACATAAAGGCCACACACCACCTTTTTTCTCACCATAGGAACTATATTTTGCGATTAAATTGTTATTTACAATATTCTAAATAGGAGTCCTCATATAATTCTTCATTAACCATGCTCAATACATGCAAATAATGTCTAATTCTCATTTATGGTTATAACTAATCGCTCATCTTTTTTATTGCAAACTCAGTTAGCATAACCGTAGTCCAATGTTACTAGAAATGCTGTTTTTTTTATTGTCTTGTTCAGTAGTCAAACTTGTAACTAAACTATCTTTATTTATCTCCCACTATTAATTTACCATTGCTATTATTCGTATCCAGATTTACCCCACCCCCACTTTACCTAGTTTTTTGCTAAATAAGTCTCCAAACTGTACGGAAAAGCTCAATATTTTAACGACTCAAGTGAACTCCATCTGCGCAAAAGATCTTTATCCAGAAATTATCCCCACAAATCCATAAACCTAATATTTTCTGAAAATATAATTTCCTACCCTTTCATTTATCAACTAAAGCCTACTTCCCCATTCTTACTGCACCTGAAACTAGGTAAATCCAGAATATGCACCTTCTTCATACTTCATCTTCTGAATCAATCTCCAAAATATAATCTGCTATTAATTCTTCCTAACCTGTATCTACATGTCACCCTGCCCAATGCTAAATTATATGAATCAACATTTGTAGAATCATCTCTCATCTATCTATCCACGATATCACTCACTCTGGCACCTGGATAAATAACATCTTCTCTTTTCTTTTATTCTTATATCCCTTCTATCTAGGTATCGTATCATAGTCCAATTAGTAATGTATCAGTCTTCTCTTTAGAAACTCAAATTAACTGCACTCTCTGATCCCTCCCATCTGAAGACAGTCGAACCTGTTACCGCAGGTCACAGGCTGACTGACTTTCAAGATTCATTTAAATTATTATTTTAATCTACACTCTATATTCATCTGCAGACCTATTTCAACTACTTTAATCCTTTTCCCCCTCTCTTCCTGCCTAGGTGAAGTCACATAATTCCTGTCTACCCTATATTCCCGCCCTGATCCCTTGACATACCCTATAACTTTTTTTTCTAAACAATTAATCTTTCTCATTCAAATATTTCTTCACTTTGGCCAAAGACTTCATGGATCCAATCTTCCTTCTAACAACTACATTCTCTCGTGCATTCAAAACACAAACGGCAGCTATTCACATATTACCTCTTACAGTACAAGTTTATCACACAGCTGTTTCGATACTAGGCATATTTTCAGCGCTTTTCTCTAAAACTATTTTTAGCCTACTGTAAGCTATTTTAATTTAGCTTGTTTAAAGTCTTAATGCTTTTTTAAAAAGATTAAGTATATTTCTATAAACTATCCTTTTAAAAGGTTTAAAAATTAAACAAGATAAAATTTTGCTTAGCCTAGGCAGGGATAGTAATAAAATTATAAAGGTAGGCTTAACTGAGTGACTAATGACTGGGAACTTATTTTGATTTAAAGTTTCTCTAAATTAAGTAACAATTATTAAAGACTATTTAAATAAAGAAAATCTATTTAAGAATCCAAATATAGCAGCCTAGGTCCTAGGCTAAGCTAAATAAAAAATTATAAAAATAGCCTAACGTTTGTCCATGCTCTGGTAAACTTAATTTAATTTAAATTATCACAAAATTAAATAATATAATTAATTAAAGACTGTATTAATACAGAAACCTATTTAATAATATCAAATATCCTGCAAACAGCAACAGTATACGGAATCTCTTAACTACTCTAGCCTTAGGGTTAACCTATCAAACACTGACCGAGTCCAATACTCAACTAAATTAAATTAAACAGAAATATATCAGACATAAGTAAACAAATTTCTAAAATCCACAGTTAAATTCAAACAACACTAAAAATTTGTTACACTCTTAAAATACACAGATTTAGTAGTAAAATAGGAGAGCAAAAAGCACACCCTCACTCAATGGCCACAAAACATATAATTCAAGTTAAGCATGCCGGTCCGCCTCTTCATTACTCGGAATTCCGACATAAGAAGGGATCCAGAAAAATGTTAATGATACATGTCTGGTAAAGGCAAGGTAGAGGAAACGCTGGGTAATAAGGATAAGGGGATTCCTAGAGGTCAGATCCTTTAATGCCAAAAGTGCAATGCGAGAATCCGAAGAGGACGTAGGAAATGGGATGGTTAATGTGGATGATCCTCAAAACATCCAGCAGAAGAGTCGTAATTTCCGCTGTAAAAACGGAGGAATGAAAAGGGAGCGTATGAGAAACTGTGTGATCCGAAAACACATCCGAGGCGCCAACACCCTCCCTAGATCTCGAACAGTCAGTGTACACGAAAACGGAGTCCCCATGGGTGACAAAATGCAAGAGGGAAGCTACCTTTAAGCAGGATGATGAAGGGACTTAATAATTTTGGATAATTCGAAACAGAACAATGGAGACGAGAAAATCCTATGAATGTCAATATCGTGGAGCGTAAATGGAAGGACCCGGAGGGGTATATTGAGACTGGAGAGGATGCCAGACACCGTAAAGGCAAATGACCAGTAAAGAGCTTGCACCACATATTGAAGAAGAGGGGTTAGGACCGATGGGGACGGAGGAATGACCTACACATCAAATATTCCCTGCGAAGGAAAATAGGCATGGTGTTTGATTCTACCTCTAGACTAACCTTCGGAGAGGAACGAAAAGCACCAGTCGCGATACGTAAGGCGGAATTTTGAACGGGATCAAGAAGACATAAGTAAGAGGGACTAGTTTGGCCATATATCGTGCTCCCATAGTCCAGTTTTGATCGGATAAGGGCTGTGGAAAGCCATAATAGCGTTCGTCTGTCAGCTCCCCCTTTTTGGCTGGTCAGGTGATAAAGCAGATCGAGGGATCGATGGCATTCTGTTTTTAGGAGACGGATATGCGGAAGG